>PVLA01017798.1:0-15000 GCA_004027455.1 Hydrochoerus hydrochaeris
GTTGGGTGGGGTGGGGAATGCCTCTGAGTTGGAATGGCCTAATTGGAGGCAGAGGATGTGGGGTGACCCTGCCTGAGGCCCCACCATGAGTTCAGGGCTAGGCTGAGCTAAGCGGTGAGCTACATAGTGAGTTCAAGGCCAGGCTGAAATACAGGGTGAGACCCTGTCTTCAAAAACCAAAGAAGCGGGGAAGGAAGGCGCAGCCACTGTAGAGGGGCCTGCGGGGAGCACACGGGGCCACAGGAGCCGGAGCGTGGGCGGCGTCCTAGCTCCTCGCATGAGACCCAAATAAAACTTGTTCTTCTGATTTGGAGAGCAAAACTAACAGGTTTGCAAACTTCTCACATGCTAATGAAGACACTAATTAAAACCCATCAGTCCTTAAAGACATATGGTTTGTTTAAGGTTGATCCAAGATTGATGTTTAGTTAAACGTTTGGAGAAACCATTAAAAACACTTTGAGTTGAATAAGCCTGGTATAGGGTAGGGCTCCACTGCGCTGGTTAAGTTCACTGGGAGGTACTCTGTCATCTCACTGCAAATATGATACACAGGAGACATGTGAAAGGGACCCCAGGTCTGGGGATTCTTTGAGGCCAGTATCCACCTTCGCGAGCCTCATGGTGTCCCTGTGGGATCAGTATGCTCGGTGTGCCCATTTTACAGATGAGGAAACAGGAATCATTGAGAGAGATAAGGCATGGTGGAACATGCTTATAATCCCAGCACTCAGGAGGCTGAGGCAGGAGGATCCTCCACAAGTTTGAGGCCAGCCTGGGCTACATAGTGAGACCCTGTCTTGGAAAACCAAAAAGAAAATGAAAAAAGAACAAAAACTCAGATCTGCCACTCTGAAGGTGTAATAAATTATCCCCCTTCTGCAGCTCTGGCAGGCAGAAGTGGCTTGGGGGCTCTGAGGTCTCTAAAAGTCTCTGCTAAGACTGCAGGCTCCACCCTGTGGCTCTGGGTGAGTGGGTGGGGTTTGGGTTCCTTTGCTTCACCAGGACCAAGTGATTGGGGGTGGGCTGGGGGAGGGGAGAAAGAGCCATCAAGATGAAAATCTTATGACAAATCTTGGAAGTGACATTCCATCAATTTGGCAACATTCTGCTCGTTAGAAGCGAGTCATTAGGTCCAGTTTACACTCCGCAGGAGGGGACTGTGACAGGGTGCAAGCACCAGGAAGCTGAGCCAGGCTTCATGGGGACCATCTTAGGAGGGTTCCAGGACACCCTTTCGACTAGATCTTGTCATTTTCAGGGTTGTAACCTTTTGCCACCTCTTGCCCCCCAAAGAGAGGTATTTTATGAACTTCATCAAGTGGCAGTGCGGCCAGTTTGGGACGATTTATATCTTCTATAGACAACAGCATTGAAGTAACTTAGCAAACCAGGAAGTGGAAAATGGGTATAAAGGGATCCAATTACTTTCCTTGCCAAAGCAGTGTAAAATGCAACATGAAAAAAATGGACTTAATTGGTGAAAAATTAATTAGACAATTAAACTTATTTCTGCTTAAATACATTTAGGTGTTAATTGGTAATCTGACTGGAGGTTTATTTTGAGGTAGATTTGTGATCCTGAGCCTGCCCCAGGAGAAACGATCTGTTTAATCTGCCGTGAACACCATAGTTCTTGCTGAGAACAATGTCAAGTTCATGGTCTTGGTTCTTCTCCAGATGCAGCAACCAGGTCGGAGTGGCCCACAGGGCAAGAAAAGCATTTATTTTGCAAACCCCAGCAAGAGAAAGATCTGTTTGGCTCAGAGGCTTTTCTAGAAGGGCCAGTGGTGGTGGAAGAGGCACAAAATGGCACACGATGTGCGGGAGGCAGAGGGACTCCTGGCACTTGGGCAGCTCGCCACCTCTGCGACTTTGGGCAGGTCACTTCCGCTGTCTGGGCGTTGGCCTCTGGCCTCTCAGCATCAGTGTTATAGTATATAGTTCAGTTTGTCTGTGAAGTTCCGTGATTGTCAAACACAGGTCTTTCCCTAGGGGATGGAGGCCATGGAAAGGGTTTGTCTTTTTAAAATAATATCTTAGTCTGATCTTGTTGCTAGAATTTGTTTTGTTTTGTTTATTTACTTTTGGGGGGAGGGGTCTTTTTGTGGCAGGTTCTTTTTTTTTTTTTTTTTTTTTTTGGTGGTTCCGGGGATTGAACTCACAACCTCACACTTGTGAGGCAGGCACTTGTACCACTGAGCTAAATCCCCAGCCTGACGCAAGGTCTTGCTCTGCAGTTCAGGCTGGCCTAGAACTCACTTTGTAGCCCATGTAGCTCTCGAACTCGCAGCGACCCTCCTGCCTCAGACTCTGGAAGCTGCTGGGATGACAGAGGACAGAGAGAGAAAAACTGTGGGACCAGAAGTGGGAGAAGCCTACCTGCGCACCCCGCCCCACCCCAGAAATGCCTGGGAGTTCGGGGGGGCAGTGGGTAGGATTAAGATGAGAGCCTGCTCCTCCTCCCAGATGTCCCCTGTTCTGTGTCACCCTGGTAGGAGACTGGGAGGGAAAAGCTGCCATGTCACCTGGTCACTTAACAGTGAAGTCCATCCAATCATGAGCCCACTGTCCCCATATGAGAAAGAGACCACAGGACATGGACAAAAGAAATCAGGCAGAGAAAGAGGCCATGCAAGGAACAAAAAAGTCTAATAATTTTTTTTTTTGCTAAGACTCATTCAGGTTTCCACTAAAATGTCCCTTCATCTGAGAGACCTCTCTTGGCCGCTGTCTCAAATCATGTCTTTTATTACTCAGCCTTATTCCAGACAGTGAGAACAGAGGGCAGAGGAGAGACAGCTATTAAGATGAGTAATATGAAAACTTTCCCAGAACTGAAGGGTCCGGGCTTCCAGTTTGAAAGGGGCCATTGAGTCCCAGGCACAATGAAGGGGAGAAGACCCTGCTCGGGTGCAAGCATCACCGTGAAATTCAGAACCCAGGGATAAAGAGGAGACCTTAAAAGCTTCCCAAGAGATGAAATAGTAGCTTTTACAAAGGACCGGCAATCAGAATTGCCTTGGACTGCTCAATAAAAACATCAGAAGCCATGAAAAAATAGAGCAAGGCACCAGAATCCCAAAGGAAAAGGATTCCAGCCTATCATCCCAGGTCAGCTCAATTATCAATTAAGGACTGAAGGGAAATAAAGGCATTTTTAGACTTGCAGTTTCTCAAAAGGCACACTTCCTGTGCTCTTGGCATAAACCAAGAAAGGGGGTGACAAGGGACCCAGGGCATCCCATGACAGAAGAGGGGCAACTCAAGTGATACGGGATACATTTTTTTTTTTTTTGACACTGAGTCTTTCTATGTAGTTCAGGTTAGCCTTGAACTCACTGTGTAGCCTAGGCAGTCCTCAAATGCATGGAGATATTCTTGCCTCAGCCTCCTAAGTACTAGGATTAACAAGGATGTGCTACCATACCTGCTGTGTGGGAACATTAAAAGACCCTAAGAAAGTCTAAGAAAAGTTACTGTTCGTTTTGCAGAACTGTAAGCAAATGAAAAAAATAGAGCTAATTATCAACTTTAGGGGAAAGAAAAAGTTGTACAAAGCTGGGGGTGTAGCTCAGTGCTAGAGCACTTGCTGAGCAGGCACAAGGCCCTAGATTGCAACTCCAGCATCCAAAGTGGGGGGGAGAGAGAGAGAGAGAGAGAGAGAGAGAGAGAGGAATACATCTTGATACACTGGGGTCATGTAATAAAAATCATGCAATCAACAAGGTAAACATTAGGTATTTACTTGTACCAGAGTTATAACCACAGTAAGTAAGCGAAAGAAACAAGAACTGGCTTGTTTCATTTTGTCTTTTTGAGACAGGGTCGCGCTATGTAGTTCAGACTGGCCTTGAACTCATGATGTCACCCATGCTGGCCTCACACTCGTGCAACCCTCATGCCTCAGCCTCCTGAGCACTAGGATTACAGGTGTGTGCTGCAGCACCCAGTTCTAGGAAGCACTTTTATAAAACTAATTCCTCATTCGGAATGAGGATAAGACAGAAGATAAGCCCCTGAACACAGGTACGCAAGGGTGACTGTGGTCACTCCTGGGACATAGAGAAGGTGGGATGAATTGTCGCTGATTTTCACTCAAGGTGGATTTGAATATCCATGACTTCTTAAACTAATCATTACTCGAGAAAAATCAAGACAATCCGGAAAAACAGCCTCTGTCTGATGAACAGTTCACATTGACCTCCGTCCTTAACCGGTGTGGAAAAGAACAAAGCCGTGGCTGGAGGAGATGACCATCAGGCCAGAGTCACTCTGCCCTGGATTTCATCTGGGGCCCCTTGAAGTTGGTGCTGCTCCCAAATCTCACCTTGCTGATGACAGATGTCCCAATATTCTGTGGGGACGGCTGTGGTTAAAAGGATTTAGGTTCAGATTTTTTTTTTTTTTTGGTCTTTTTGAGACAGGATTTCACTGTGCAGTTCAGACTGGCCTTAAGCTCACTTTGTAGCCCAGGCTGGTCTTGAACCTGTAATGAATGATCCTTCTGCCTCAGCCTCCCAAGTGCTGGGATTACAGGTGTGAGCCACCACACCCAGCTTAGGTTTAGATTTTGTTTCTGCTGCACATTACTAAGTCATGATAGAAAAAGAGCACATCTGACAGTCTCCGAGCACCCCAGGGCTGACACTGGAAACTGAAAAAACGCCTGTCCCCTGTCCCTGTCCTTTGGGCAGGGCGTGAATCAGTGACCTCACTAGTAGAAAGAAATTCGTTTATTATCCAGAAGCTTCTTACTGAGCACTTATTTCCCAAGGTACTCACCAAGCACCTGCTGTGTGCAGGACGCAGGGCTGAGCCGGGATAAAATACTCGGACACTTTAGCTACTGAGCAGGAGCGGTGGTGACAGGGGCTTGGCCTTAAGGTGGCCAGAACGGCAGAGGACAGAGCTAGGAGAGGTGGGAACTCTTCTTCATGCTACCAAGGCCCAAAGAGCAAGCCCTTGTGCTCTGTTCTCAGTGAGGATCAGTTTCACCCTAGGATTATTTTCAGAGGGCCTGAGAGGTTAGGGTTCCCAAGGTGAGGACCCTAAAATATACCTGGGCCACTCATTTCTGTACTTTTACAACTCAGGTACCAGTAACATCCCCAAACTGTCTGTGTGGGCCAATAGTTATTAAAAGAAAATTTGGGGGTGGGGAACTTCAACTACCCTCATTTCACATGCAAGTGTCACAGGCCTGTGATCACTGGGAAGCAGAGGCAGAAGGATCACGAGTTCCAGCCCAGCTTGGGCATTTAGTGGCTTAGCTCAGCGAGAACCTGTCTGAAGATAAAGAATGAAAAGGCATTGTCAAGAGAAAGGGCGGGAATCTGGCGTAAGCCTAAACCGCAGCAGGAAGGGGACAATGTCAGAGCCCAGGAGGGTCTCATAGATTGTGTCCCTGTAACCCCAGTCAGGAAAAGTGCATGTTCTGGGCTCATTTCTCTCCTTTGACTTGAGTTGTGACACCGGGGTGCCTCTGTCACGCCTCCCACCACCCCAACCACCTGCAGGATCACCAGACACCCTCACTTGGCTTCCTCCTCCTCCCTTCCCAGCCTCTGCTGAACTCCCGAGACCCTGCCCAGAGTGCTACTTGCGCTTGTGGCCTCTGGAAGCATTGCTTTCTGACTGTCCCTCCTCCCTGAGTGCCTGTCCCTTGACTGACCACTGTGCCCAGCAGTCCCTCCTGCTTCCCAAGACACTGCCTGCACACTCCATCCGCTTTCTGCCACACCGAGGCGGGTCTCACCTGCCTGGATCCTGACCCCATGGATTGCACTCCTGCTTGGTTCCACCGAGACGATTCCCAGCCCTTGCCCCAGGGCTGCCTTCTGTCTCAAGCTCACTCCTGAGGGACACTTCGCCATCTCCTTGGAACTCCGGGTGTTGTGGTCTGTATTTGTTTCTCCGTATCTGAGGCCTCGTACACTCACAGATGGGGCTTTTTGGAGCTGGCTGGGTCTGGGGCATATGACCCTGGGGTTAAGGGTGTGTGGACTAAATCAGCCTGTTGATTGGAATTAGCATAGTTCTGGGCGTGGCTAATGGAAGCCCCGCCCTGGGTGTGGTGGCACCAAGCAATAGGCTCCCAGCCTGGCTGGACTAGAAAGGGGGAGAGGGAAGGCCGGTGGTGGATGCTGCTCTGGCTGCTGCCTCCCCCCTGCCCCGCCATGGACTGTTTCTCCTCTCTGATGCCCCTCTGCCATGCAGCCCGGCCTTGGAGCAAGGTGACTATTGACTGAAACCTTTATAAACCGTGACCTGAATAAACCCTTCCCTCCTTTAACTCTGGGTGTTGGGTATTTTGTCTCAGCAATGAGAAAGTAGCTAGGACACCAGGAGGGACCCAGTGGAATGCACTGCAGACAGGAGCTTGATTTTCCCTTTCTTTCCTCTGTCCTAGCTAATGTGCTCCTCCATCTTCCTCCAAACTGACACACTCTGTCACCTGGACACTTCTCTCCCTGCCAATTTCTAGTCAGTCAAAAGTCTACTCCACTGTTTCTCAAAGACATTCTTTCAGTCTTTTGTTTTTGTTTTTTGAGACAAGGTCTCACTTTTAGTCTAGGCTAGACTTGAGCTCCCAGAGATCCTCCTGCCTCAGCCTCTAGAATGTGGGTGGTGTCATTTTAATATTTTTAACGTATTTTTTTATTGGTGCATCTTTGTAGTATAGCATGATTACATTTACTGTGCGGAGTTGGCCCGTGTACTTAACACATCTTAATTCTTTAACATCTCCTTTCACTCCCTTCCTTTTCCTTCCAACTCTTAGTTCCATTTTTTTCTTCCATTCTCTTTTAAAAATCCCTTTCCCTTCCTTCCCTCTCTTCTATCTCATTTCCCTTTCCATTGAAAAAAGTGTTCCCTACCTCCACTAGATACCTTTTATTTTGCTCTTTATTTATGTTGGGTTTCTCCTACAAGAGAAACCATATGATATTTAAGCTTGTGTGTGATTTATTTTTTTTAACATTATGATCTTGAGATGCTTCCATTTTCCTACAGATGCCTCCTTTTTATGGATGAATAGTCCTCCACTGTGTATAATCACCACGTTCTCTTTATCTGTTCATCCAATGATGGATATATAGGGCACTTATGAGACCAAGCAGCTATGAATTGGGCTCCTATAAACATAGGTTTGCATGGATCACTGTAATATGTTGTCTTTGATTCTTTCAGGAATATTTCTAGAAGGGGAATAGCTAGGTTGAATAGAATTTCTAATTTTACTTTTTTGAGGAATTGAGGAATCTCCACACTGATCTCCACAGCCTTTGTACCAGCTTACATTCCCACTAACAATGTAGAAGGGTTCCTTTTCCTCTGCACTTTTAATCTTTTTTTTTTTTTTTTGGTACAGGAAATCGAATTCACGACCTTATGCTTGCCAGGCAGACACTTCTCCCACTGAGCTAAATCCCTGGTCTCTTTTGTTTTTAGACAGGGTCTTGCTATGAAGTTCAGGTTGGTCTTGAACTCACTATGGAGGCCAGGCTGGCTTTGACCTTGTGGCAATCCTCCTGTCTCAGCCTCTTGAGTGCTGGGATTACAGGGCACATCATCACACCCAGCTGCACTTTTAATCTTAAAAGCTAAAGGCCTCAAATCCATGTCCATCCTCACTGCCTGGCTAGTCACCTCATTCACTGACTTCTATGATGTTGTCCTAATTTGTCCCCAGCTGCCTCGGCCTGTCAGCTCTCCAGTTCTACGGCTCTGTCGTGTAAAAGACTAATGCATTCATGGCCCCTCTGTGAGAAAACTTCTACTGGGGTGAAAATAAAAATAGCAAGGAGCCTTTTCAAAAGTGCAAGCCCCGATGCTGACGAGCATGCTGTGAAACAGGCAACCAACTTTATTGCTCATAGAAGCACAATTCATCAAACCTCTTCTGAGTACAATTTCAGGGCACAGAAGGAGAACTGGAATGTATTCAGTCTTTGACCCAGCGGTTTCCCAGCTGAGGGAATAACTCCATCTATGGAAAAGCTTCCTGCTTTTATAAAAGCTTATTTATTACATCATTATGTATGTAGAGAAAAATGGGAAATACCTAATTATGATAGGAGTTATCTATGGTACCAAAGGCCTGTTCTACAGTCATTAAAAATGATGTTTACTAATGGGGAAAAAAAGACAAAAAAAAATACGCTAAAATCTTAGTCACGATTACTTCGAACCAGTGAGATTATGGATGATTTTAATTTTCTTCTTTGTAATTTCCTATATTTTCCAAGTTTTCTACCATAAATTACTATTATAATTAGATAAGAAATTTAAAGTGATGGTTAGAATAAGTTGGTGGTAAAAATGAAAAAAAAAACAGCAGCACAGAAAATCGTACGTAAAATATAATTTCAGTGCAAACACAAGCAAGAGTGTAATGAAATAAACTGTTCACAGTGATTGTCTGATTGGACAGCACCGTGTTTTTTATTGTTGTTGATTTTGACTTTCATTCCTTCCCAGCTCTAGCGGAAGAAGGAAGTGGAGACAGACACACATTCACAAACACTCACATATTCATTACAAAGGATTTAATTCACATTCCTTAACCTGTCTTACTGACCCCAGCAGACTTTTTTTTTTTTTTTTGTGGTACCTGGGATTGAACTCACGACCTCATGCTTGCCAAGCAGGTATTTATGCCACTGAGCTAAATCCCTGGCCCCCAGCTGACATTTTTAAAAAAATTGAGTTATTTTTAAAAAAATAACTCAACCAGCATATGATTCCCTTTCTATGGGTACAAGCAGTGTTTAACGCACTCACAGATGTGAACAACATCATCATCTTTTTTTTGTTTGAGTACCGGGAATTGAACTTAGGACCTTGCCCTTGCCAGGCAGGCGCTGTGCCGCTGAGCTCTATCCCCCGCCACATCGCCACTGTAAATCCAGAACATGCCCCCTCCCCAAGTCAGCTGGTACTAATGAGTAGCCCCATATTTCCCTGACTCCAGCCTCTCATCACTAATCTACACTCCGTTTTTCATGCCTTGGCCTATTCTGGACTTTCGCAGATGAATGGAGCATCCAACATGGGGCTTTCTGTGTCTGGCTTCTTCCACCTGGAAGACTGTTTTCAAGGTTCATTCATGTGGTAGCCTGTCAGAGCTTTGGTTCTTTTTAAATACCACATAGTATTCCCTTGTGTGGATGGAGTGTATCTTGTTTTTTCACCTATGGGTGGTTGGACTCTTTTTTTTTTAACATGCTCTGTGCCAGCCTGTTTTTTGACTCTGTCAGCAAAAGGGGCCTGACTTGAAGATAGCGTGTTCTCTTTCTCTTGTTAGAGAAGTCCTGTTTCCCTTTCCTTTCTACTCCTTTCCTTTCCTTGTAAGATTGGGTCTGTCTCAGTTACTTTTCTCATTGCTGAGACAGAACACCCAATTGTGGAGGCTTGTTTGACTCATGGTTTGTAGAGGTTTCGGTCTGTAATCGGCTGTTTCCAAGGCAGGGTGGCGTGGTAGAGGGGCAACGCAGAGCAGGAAGGCAGAAGGCAGCAAGCGGCAAACAATGCCAAGGGACCAGTGACAAGCTACAAATGAGGACCCTCTTTCTGCCCTTTTATCCTATCCAGGCTGTGCGCCTTTAGGGTAGGTGGCGGTCACGCCCGGGGAGGGCCTTCTCATTAACACTCAGAACCAGGCCAAGCCAGTCACCGATTTACTAATCACACACCCTTGGTGCCAGCATCACACAGCCCCCATCCAGCCACCTCTGAAAACTCCGCCTGCGACTGCATGAGGGTTTGGGGTGCATCTAGGCACAGCCACACCAGGGTCTTCCTACGTATTCCAGGCTGCCCTCAGACCTGCAGTGATCCTCCTGCCTCTGCCTCCGAAGGTGGGATTATAGGTGTGTGCTATCATCCCTGACTTTGCAGGTTTAATACAAAATCTACCTGATGTACGTGCGTGCATGTGTGAAGACACAGAGGGGCATCGTCCCTAAAGCGTCATTAGCTCCAGGGTACATTTGGTGCCGAGGTCTGTCCATCTAGCTTCACAGCCATGCCGTGAGAAGTGCTGCTCCTGTCCCCTTTCCATGGGAAGCAGCTGAGACTTGGGGATGTCAGGAGCTTGTTGTAGCTGGGTGTGGTGGGGCAGGGATTTGTACCTGGTCACTCCACTTCTGCATTTTTCCTGGCTACCGGCACCATGGCCTCTTACCCAGGACCTTACGGCTTGCCCTGAGTCATGCGGGCACCGTGGTCTCCTTGCTCCCTCCCAATCCCTGCTCAGATGTCACCTGGCCTGGGAGTCGTCCCTCCTGCAAGGAGCAGCCACTCTATACTGCGGACGCCTGCCGCTCCCTCTCCTCCTGGCGTTTCCCATCCGTGGGAATGTGACCTATTTCAAGGCTGTCTCCCTTCCCTGCTAGGATGGGAGCTTCTTGAAGACGGTGACTCTTTTGGGGGGTGGTCATTGCTGTACGCCCTGGACCTAGGACCCTGCCTGGCCATGCAGAAGGCACTCAGTGGCTTTTCACTGAACTGGCGAATGAAACCATTGCGGCCTGAAAAATGCTGCCGCCAACAGGTGTCGGGGCGGCTAGGAAATCACCGGGCTCCCGCACCCGGGGCCTGGCAGCGCGGCTTTCCAGGAGACGTATTTTAGGAGGCAGCAACGGGGGACCGTACGGCACGGTGGCGTCCAGCAGGCGGCTTGGCAGCGCTCCCGGCCCTCGCCAGCCTCCTTGGGTGTGGGCTTGCGTGCTATATTCACACATCATCTAAGTGGGTTGTTAAACACAGGCACCAGCTACCAAGGGATGCCATGGTTTCTCCTTCCTTGGAGATCTTTAAAAATAGGCGGAAGCATTCAAGTGTCCTAAATAATTTAGGAAGGGAAGCGCGGGCGCAGGAGGCGCCCACCGTGCACCGTGCAGTTGAGCTGTCATCTAACGCAGTCATCTTCAGGACTTGGGGTGGGGGGTGGGGATGGGGGGGCTTTTACCATGATCCCCATTTTTTAGATGAGGCAACTGAGGCCAAGGGAAGCTAAGGATCTATCCAGATCTGTGACAGCAGGGCCTGTGGCCTTCCCAGTTCCCTCAGAGTCTGGTGAGATCACTCTTCTAGTTTTCGTTTTGTTATTGTTCTGTTTTTGTTTTTTGAGACAGGGTCTCCCTATGTCGCCCAGGTTGGCCTCGCACTTGCAGCGATCCTCCTGTCTCAGCCTCCCGAGTGCTGCAATTACAGGCTGGCACCACAAAGCCTGGCACGGAGGGGGGGTTTCTCTCACAGATTAAAACAACACATGGTCCTCCGCGAGGCTGACACCAGTCAGATGTGTAACAAGATTGCTGGCTGAGGGCCGGGGTGTAGCTCAGTGGCAGAGCATTTGTCTCGCATGTGCAAGGTCCTGGGTTCAGTGCCCAGAACCACCTTAGCTCCCAACAGTGGCAGCATTTCTTCGAGGCAGAAGGTTGGGCCAGATGCCCTCCCTGTGTCTTCTACTTCCGTGTTATTTTAAGAAACTGTAAGGAGCAGTGAGTTGTATACACCCTCTAACACTTGTTATCTGGGGGAACTGTCGATTAAAGCAATCAGAATTAAACACAAGTCTCCTAAAGTAGAGGTGTCCTTCCATTAGTACAGTGAAACTGTTCCACCCCTGTGGGTAGAAAATGTGGAAGGAATTGTTTTGGCATCAGGAATCAAACCCAGGACCTTGTGCTTGCCAGGCAGGCGCTGTGCCGCTGAGCTAAATCTCCAGCAATTTTTTTTTTTTTTTAAGACAGCGTCTCACTATGTAGTTCTGGCTGGCCTTGAACTTGCAGTGATCCTCCTGCCTCAGCTCCTAAGTGCTGGAATTCTAGGTGCACACCACCACCTTCTGTAATGAAAGACAGGCAGGAAGCAGAGGCAGAGAAAGTGAAAGGTAGGATTTGGAAGTGGCCTGAAGTCGACCCCTTAGGCACATCCTTTCCAAAGGTGCGTGGACTCTTGCTATCAGACAGTCCTGAGTTCAAATCCTCCCTCCATCTAGAGGAGTCAGATAATATTTCCTGCCCGGTACCGTTCTTGTCTTGCACGGACAGAAACCAACTGTAGCTGCCTCGGGGGGTCAGACAGAGTTGGTTTCTACCCTTGGTCTGGTTACTGGTCACCCAGACCACAGATTACGGAAAAGACTTGGGTCACACTCTCACACACACCCTCTCCCCCTGGGCGGATGGGCAGGGGGCTTGTACTCCTCTAGCCTGGGAGGGTTCCCTGATGCAGAAACTGTGGGTGATCCCGACTGCCTCCTAGCCCCAGTTCATGCATCCCTGAAAAGCAGAGAACACCTGCCCCAAGAAGTTTGTTGGAAAGTTTTAAACTAACGGATCCAATCTGGTTTGCGGATTAAAAAAAAATCTTTCAGTCAGTGTTAGTTCCTGCTCCACCAGTGTCAAATCTACAGCATACGCTTTGCACACGATTCAGGAAAACTTTGGCATAGCATTTCTTTGTGGATTCTGGCATGCAAATTTCCAAGAAACTCTGCTCATGTAGGTATAATAATATCAGTATCATCCTGAATATAATTAATAATAATTATAGCTCCTTTTTCTGTGTGATACCAGAAATTGGGACACTAGGCTATATTCCCAGTCTTTTTATTTTGTATTTTGAGACAGGGTTTTGCTACGTTACCCAGGCTGGCCTCCAATTCAAGATTCTCCTGCCTCAGCCTCCCGAGTAGCTGGAATTATAGGTGTGTGCTACCATGCCTATCTCTTTCTTTCTCTTTCCCCAGTAGTGAGGATGAAACCAAGGCCTTGTACATGCTGGACTTGTGCTGTACCACTGAGGATCCCCTCAGTTCAATGAATAATTTCTTAAGATCACCGTATATGTCCATATTCAAACTTTCTTGGTAACTTTTAAATCCAGCCAAGTGATTGGGTGGCTCAGCAGGTTCTCTCTGTGGGCTCACTGAGGGCGAGCCCATTGGAATATTTGCCTAAGCCAGACAGAATTGGAAAGGTTCATCTGTTACAGGACACCCACACACACACACACACACACACACAAATCACGGATTGTATTTCACGACTAACTGCAGTTGATCAGGGATGTCCCTCTGTTTTGATTATTCAGGTCACTGTCACCCTCATCAGTACCGACTGTATTTAACACTGCCACACTTAATGAACGCTTCAATGGCTAAACATGCACAAGGCACCCTCTCTTCCTGCGTGCTGTGTGTTCAAGCTTCTGGTGAAATTCAGCCAGAGCTGCATAAGTGCCCACCACATGCAGGAGGCTTCTCCTTGTAACCATTCATCTGGAGTTCTTAAGCTAAACTCAAGGGTTTTTTCTCCCAGTGAATTAGATACATCTAGAGGTGGATCCAGATCCCCCTACCTTGAGAGAGAAGGAACAGTCACATTGTAGAATAACTTGTCTATGCATTTTAAGGTCTCGTGAAAGATGCCAGGTGTGGTGGCACACATCTGTAATCCAGGCACTCAGGAAGCTGAGGCAGGAGGATCACTGCAGGTTCAAGGCCAGTCTACTGCATATCAAGACCCAGTCTTAAACCAAACCAAACCAAACCAAACCAAACCAAACCAAACCAAACCAAACCAAACCAAACCAAAACAAAACATCTAGCAAAAGGAAGCTTTCCAGTCCCTTAGGAGACTAACGTTTCATAATATGAATGTAAAAATCAACAATGATTTAAAAAAAAACAAAACAAAAAGGCCAGCCTATTTGTCTCTTTTTACCCAGTGATGCTTTTCCTGAACCGGCAAAACCTGCAAAGATAGTTGCTTGGACTGGGTGGTTCCAGAAGAAGGGAAAAGAGAGATCTCAGTCTGACTTCTCTCCTGAGGACTAGAAATTTCTTCGAACCAGAAACTACTGCCCTTCGAGGCAGCAAGAAAGGGGAAAGTTCTGAGCCAAGGTTAAAAAAATACAAAATGTAACATTTTTATTGGGCCCAATGTTAGCAATGAGGAGGAGAAAGAGGCCTCTTACCAGCTGCTATCTGGAGTGTAGATCGCTACCTTTCTGGAGGGTGATGTGAAAGTCTTAAAAATGATCCTACTTTTAGAATTGACCCGAGGAAATAAATAGGGCTAAACTCAAAGATCAAAGATCTGTCTAGCGGAATAGTCATTGTAACAGTGTTTATAGTAGTAAAGGAAAAGGGAAAGAGAGAGAGAGAGAGAGAATCTAAGTGTCCTAAGAAAACTGGTTGAGATGGCACCAATAATTTATCAGGCACCCTTTCATGATGGAATATTATTCAGGTATTAGAAAGGATGTTTTAGAGTCAGGGTGTGGGGGTGCACGCCTGTCATCCCAGCACTCGGGAGGCTGAGGCAGGAGGAGGGAGCTGAGGCAGGAGGAGGGAGGCTGAGGCAGGAGAACCACGGCAAATTCAAGGCCAGCCTGGGCTACTTAGTAAGTTCAAGGCCAGCCTCAATAGAGAGCCTGTCTCAAAAACAAACAAACAAAAAAAGAATTGATGTTGTAGAATCAGGGCTTTCCGTCAGTGCCTGTGGCTCAGTACATTTCTGAAATTATATGGAAAATCACGTGTGCAATGCGTGTGCACACTTCCAGGGGGTGGATTCTCAAATAGGGACCTGACCGGAGAGCATAGAAATAATTCCCATTGCAGAAAATATTCAAATGGGAACGACGCGGATAACATTATTAAGTGAGAAGAACGGGAAGGATGGATTAAGAGCAAACATAATATGGTCTCACTTATATAAAAAATGTGTATGCATGTATGTGTGTATGTAAGAAAAAGAGTAAAAGGTCACCTACCAAAATAGCAATCATGATTAGCTCAGAAAAAGCAGTGTTACAAGGGGCTTTTTTCCTTTGTTATATTCTCTGAAATTGTTACTATGAACACATGTTACTACTAGCATAAGAGATTTTAAAAACCTAGGGTTGAGTCGGCCACTCTGGCTGGTGAGGCCTCTGTCACCCCCCTGCCCCTGCACCCTGGCTCACTTGTGCCCCTACCCA
>PVLA01017799.1:0-16305 GCA_004027455.1 Hydrochoerus hydrochaeris
CACCCATCCATCCACCCACCCATCCACCCATCCACCCATCCATCCATCCATCCATCTACCCATCCACCCATCCATTCATCCACCCACCCACCCATCCATCCATCCACTCATCCATCCACCCACCCACTCATAAATCCACCCATCCATCCATCCATCCATCCACCCACCCATCCATCCACCCATCCACCCATTCACCCACCCATCCATCCACCCACCCATCCATCCACCCACCCCTCACCTGTCCGCCAGCCTGGAGTGTGGGGTCAGGGTGTGGACCCCTCCCTGCTGTGTTTTCTGCATGCAGCGCTGTGCTGAGGTGACTGTGTGTCCCATCCCCATGGCAGGAGACAGTCTGCACACATCTCCTCATCTTGGCTTGAGGACAACCTGGGGACAAGACAGGCTTCACAGGTGCCCAGGTGGCTGACGTCAGAGCCAACATCCCCAGGCCCCTCTGGTCACTCTTTTCCCTGTGACCAAACCTTGGGCTTCCAGCAGCAGAACTTAAAAAGCGAGGTTTGCACCCTGCCCAGGGGAGGCCCCAGAATCCGCTGGCTGAGTATTAAAACCTTGAGAAGCTGCCGAGCTGGATTCTTATAGAGCCGAGTGACTTCATTAACTGGCTCCACAGAGCGTGGGGCGCCCCCCACCCATCGATCGGGGCTCCCCTGTGCCCCTGGGGGTGCATAATTCACGCTGCACCCCCACCTCCCAGCTTGTGGCTCAGGCATCTGGGAGGTGCTCGCAATTCCATTACCCAGCCATTCTGCACCCCAAACCTCCAGCACTGGCACAAATTGCTGTTTCCGACACGCAGGAGAGAGACCGGGGCGGAACCCAGTGGCCACCCCCGGTGCTGGGGGTGTGAAGCTGCCCGTGGAGGCCCTTGCTGATGACCGATAAGGGGGCCGGACTCGCAGCACTACTCAGAGTGTCTGAAGGACCCCGCCCTCCTGCCCGGGGGTCTCAGGACGTCCCCAAGCCCTGCAGCTCTGACACCACTGGAGACCCCAGCTCTGCAGTGTCCACTGGCCAGAGTCGCCTGCCGTGCCGCCCTGGGGGTGCCCCATCTCTACCCCTGAGCCTCCCTCCTCCCCCAGAGCTGGGCGCCTCACCCTGCTTCCCCTCATGGTTCTCTCAGCTGCGTCCTGGCCAGGACGGTCACACCCCGAGCGCCCCAGCTGCCTGGTGACCTTGGTGACTATCACTGCTCCTTTTCTCCTCCGCGCGGAACCCTGCTTGGGCCGCCTGGATTCCCCTCCAGGGACTCCGAGCCTCCCGGCGGCACAGCTGAGCATGCAGGGACCCTGGCCACGGTCCAGCACATGGAGATACCCTGACCGATGGCCAGGGCCCTGCAAGGATGCCCAGGGCCACACTGGGAGCTCAGGACCCCCACGACAGCAGCACACGGGTCCGGGGTGCCAGCGTCCCTGCCTGCTGTCAACTCATCCTGGACAGTAGGTCCACCCTTTGTCCATCTATGTCCTGTGCCCTGAATCCTTCTCCCTGCATCTCCCTGGGCCTGCAGCTTCTCCTGGGTGGCCAGGCATCAGGTGCCTCTGTGGCTTGCAGCAGCTGCCGATGGGCAGCCATTGCACCTGCCATCCCCACACAGCAGCAGCAGCAGCAGCAGTAGCAGGGAATGTGTGTCCCTATCCTGAGTGTTGCTGTGCTCATGCTGTGCGTCATGGGCTTGTGTGTGGCTTTCTTCTCCTGTCCTCCATGCCCTGTTTGTCCCTGGCAGCCAGTCTGCCACCCGTCACCAAATGCTTAACAAAGATCCCCCCCACAACCTGCGTGAAGCTGAGGCAGGAGAATGCCAAGTTGCAACCCAGCCTGGAGCACACAGAGAGACCCAGGGAGAAATGCTCACCATGCACCGACCTGGAGGCCGGCCGGGCAGCTGCCTGCCACTCAACAGAAGCCGCACAGACGGCCAGGCGGGGACTCAAGGTCCCCAAGCCTCAGCGCTAGCCCGCTGGCCCCTGGGAAGGGATTTGCAAGGCCCGGATTAGGGGGATTAAACTGGGCAGTGCCCGCCTCCCGCAGGACAGAGGCCCAGTGCCAACAAAGGCCCTTAGCATGACAAAGAGCCCCCGCGTCCCCGGGTGGGGCGGCAGCCAGGCCCTTGTATGCATGGCCTCTTCTCCGCTGGCGCCCGCGGGAGCCGAAGTGTCACTTTGATTATTTAAATCTGCGCGTCCCGGCCTGTCCTGCGCCCAAATGCAAGCAGCCCGGCTGCTAATTGCGCTGCTGCCACCACTGCTGTGATGTCCAGGGAGGGAGGGACAGGACGGACAGGTGGACAGGAGGACAGGGGACGGGTGTCGCTCCTGTCCCAGCCCGCGCTCCCCGCCCGCCCACGGCCTCTGCTTCTTCATCCGCCTCCTGCCGGGCAGGCTTGATGTCCCTCATTAGGGACCGGGCGGGTGGCTGGGACCGTGGGGTCACCTCCCTTCCCCGGCCCCCCGGCCGCTCAGCTCGGCCGCTCAGCTCGTTAAAATCCCTCATTTCCATCTCCCCAGCAAGCGGGGAGCGGGAGACACAAAGACGAGGAGAAAGTAGCAAGAAGACCAGAGCAGCCAGATGAAACCCTGCAGGACCGGGAAAGAACCCAGGAATCAAAGGGATGCCCAGGCCCAACCACGGGAACCCCGGGCTGTGCCACCACTGCCCTCAGTGCCCAGGGACAAAAGCCACCTTCCTCCACAGCCTCCTGGGGTCAAGAGGGCTGCCGTGCACCGGCTACGCTGCCTGCCATCCCAGGGCAGAGCCCTCTGCAACCTTCCTTCTGCGGTCAGAGAGGCTGAGACATAGATCACCTTCCGAACAGCGCCAGCCACTCAGCCAGAGGGTCCCAGACCTGGACTCCAAGT
Source organism: Hydrochoerus hydrochaeris (assembly GCA_004027455.1). Classification (NCBI taxonomy): domain Eukaryota; kingdom Metazoa; phylum Chordata; class Mammalia; order Rodentia; family Hydrochaeridae; genus Hydrochoerus; species Hydrochoerus hydrochaeris. The sequence continues at coordinate 2,880 of PVLA01017799.1, forward strand.
CAGAGAAAAATGGCCCCTGCCTTGGATCCGGGGACAATTTTTTTTTTTTTTTAGCGTGTAAATTTCAGAGTAGATTTTGCACTCAAAACATAATCGGGATCTAAGCTATTTGGGTAATGACAACTCTGCAGTCCAGCCTAGGGCAAACGGAGGCCCCGGTGTCCTGTGGTCCCCAGAGGCCAGGACCCACTTACCCGCTCTGTGACCTGAGGCCATGGTACCACCCGTTCAGGGTGCAGGTAGAGTCTGCCCGGGAGCTCATGTCGGGAAGACCAGGGTGCCCAGACCAGGGGCCACGCTCCACGGAGTCAGCTCTGCGTTTCCCCATGGGTGACATCGGTGTGAGGCCACCAGGCTGACATGATCATGGGACACGTTTGTAACGTGTGACAACCATCATTCGACCATGAAGGACCTCGGCCTCCAGAACGGGGCCCCGAGGGCTGCTGGGTGTCAGCGCCCACCCGGGCTGTGGGATGGCACAGGGCGGCCCTGGATTTGCTGTGTTTGGTTCCTGTCTCTCTGCCCAGCTGGGTCTGGGTTTGGGCTGCGTGAACCTCTGTCCCCTGCTCTGTGCCAGGCTGCCGTTCCTGGTCCCAGAATGACAGTGATGGGTGCTCTGCCGGCTCTGTGTGGGTCCTGGGACCCCCATACCCCTCCTTTCCAGTTGTCTCATCCCTCTGGTCGCGGCTCTGTCCTGGTCTCCAACTTGGCAGTTGAATTCGAGCAGGATTCCGTCCCCGAGGAGAAAGGTCTAAGCCAGAGGCAGCGTCCACACCGGTCAGCCCCGCCCTGGGGAGGCTGAGGCAGGACGAGCATCGGGGGTTCTAGGCCAGTCTGGGCTACACAGTGAGACCCGGCTCAAGCCAGCAGCAAACCCGGAAAGCAGAGCTGCAGATGGGGTGGAATTTTCTCTGTCTTGTGCTCCTTCTGCCGGCAGGTTTTTTTTTTATATATATATTTATGCTTCTTTATCTCTTTTTCTTCCTTCTTCTGTAAGCTTTTTGGGGTTTGCTGAGATGAATCTTTCAGTTAGAAATTTCCCTCCCTTTTCCTCCCTCTCCCATCGATAGATTTAAGCTCACGGAATTCCCACGAGCGCGCGGCTCCTGCCACGCACAGGTCCCCACGGTCCTGTGACCTTGAAAGGGTTCCACTGACCAAGGAGGCGTCCTTAGGAACTGGGCCTGGACAGTGTCCCGGAGCCGAGCCGAGGGCCGGGCGTGGACAGCGCCATCTCCTCCCCGTGTGTGTCTCTGTCCTCCGGTCCTGTCCTCAGTTTCCCTCCCCCAACTCTCTAAGACCCCGTCCCATACACAGGCGCAGCCCGAGGTCCTGGGAGTCGGAGAGTCAATCAACAAAAGCTTTCTCACTCAAATGAAACAACAACCACACGTACATCTTGTGTTATTAAAATCGTCACACTCGACGTTCGTCAGCATGAACAATATCGACGCCAGCACACACTGGTTGCTGAAAATAATCGTCGCAGGACATTTACTGGCAGAAAGAAGCAAATCACTCCTGGGGGGGGAGGTAACCCTAAAGGCTGTTTAGCTGAGGGGTGCACATGCACTGCGCATTTACACGCAATCGCCAGCACACAGAATATTGCTCCTCTAAACAAGCAGTAGGGCAGTGCTTGTCAGGTCCCAGGGTAGTTATTATAAGATGGTCTACCGTGCAGAGCAAGCACCCGAGATTTGTGGGCCGGGGATTTAGCTCAGCAGCACAGGGCCGGCCCTAGAAGTTGAGGTCCTGAGTTCAAATTCCGGTACCAAAAAAACCCAAAAATACAAGCAAGCAAGAAAGAAAGAGCAAGAGCCGGGCGCGGTGCCTCACACCTGTCATCCCAGCACTCACTCAGGAGGCTGAGGCAGGAGGATTGTTGTGAGTTCGAAACCAACCTGGGCTCCAAAGTGAGCTCAAGGCCAGCCTGAGCCACATGGTGAGACCCTGTCTCAAAAAGATGGGAAAAAAATCCAATCTGGCAATATAAATAAATACATGAATAAAGCAGAGAGCCCCTTACAAAGTCGGTGCATGCGTCCTGAGTAATTGTTATTATCAAGCCAAACATGATTTCAATAAACAGCGTGGAAACAGGCACCGTTATTTATTAACAATAATAATTGTTATCACCAAATATTCATTTGATGAACACCAGTGCACACATTGCTTAAGAATCATGACACAGATGGCCTCAGCCTCATGTGCATCATTACCTGCCCAGGGGGATGGAGCCTTTGCAGCCTGGATGACCCCAGGACTGGACATGGTTAGGGAAGCCTGGGGTCCTTCCCCATGGTGGAATATTACTTGCTCAGAAAAAGGAAATGGGCAAAAACAAACAAAGTGTTTAGGCATCACGATGCCCCTTGGGGTCAGGGTGAGAGTTGCGATTCGATTACGGTGATGGTTATGATTATTTTTATTGTTATGATTAGGGTTAGCATGAGGGTTGGATGTGTGGCCTGACTTTTTTTCTGTCTCTTTGAGACAGGGTCTCACTCTGCAGTGCAGGCTGCCTTGAGCTCACTGTGCGGCCCAGGCTGGTCTCAGACTCACAGCGACCCTCCTGCCTCAGCCTCCCGAGCACTGGAATAACAGGCCTGGGCCACCACACCCCAGCCATTCCTTTAACACTCAGTTTCCCAATCGGTACCAAACCCCCTGAGACTTCGAGGACACACTAAAAAGGGAAAAACATGTACAAAAGTGTTCAGCCCGAAACTTGAGCCAAACCGTCATCAGCGAGTGAAGCCCACACAAGTTCTGGGGGTCTGTGGGGAACAGGCCGGCAGGTGGGAGTGCGGACTGCTGTGGCCACTGTGCAAGTCAGTGTGGAGGTTCCTCAAAACACCAGGATTGGGGGTCCCATTCGACCCAGCTGGTCCCCTACTGGGTGTCTTCCCAAAATAAAAGCACCGTACCAGGGAGATACATGACCAGCTGGGCTTAGGGCAGCACAGTTGATAATAGCCAGAGATTAGAAACCACTGAAATGCCCATCAGCAGAGCAGTGGATAAAAAGATGTGCTATTTCCTCACACTGGAATACTACTCAGCCCCGAAGAAGGATAAACTGGAGCCTTTTATAGGTAAATGATGCACCTTGAGAGCCTACTCATAAGTGAAGTAAATCAGACTCACATGGGTAAACACCAGATTGTCTCCCTAGTGTGAGAAGCAGGAACGATATATGCATGTATATGAGTGTGTGTACGCGTATGTACCTAAACACAGCCAGGACGGGTATCCTACTGATTTCTCTGAGTTCGCTGAAGAGAAAGATCTGTGCTGGTCTTGTTAGACAACTGAATGCCAACGTGCTGTGCTCTGGGTGAAGGATTTGGGGGTGACAAGGTGAGACGTATGCAGGGGCTGTGATTTCTCCTCCGAGGTCCTGAGAACTGCCGCGTGTTTCCATTGAAGTCCTGCAGTTTAATATCCCCGGAGGTCCCGCTGGCATCCGGTTTCAAGCCAGGTCCTACCGCACAGCTGACCAGTAACCCCGTCTCCTGATTCAATTGTCCGATTCTCGGTCCCGGGGGATGCAATTTCGATCCCGGGTCTCACTAGGTTCCTAGAAGGCGGCGTCCTCCTGCCTCAGCCTCCCAGGGTGCCGGGATTGCCGGTTCACAGCCGCACACCTGGCTTCTCCGTGGGTTCTGGAGGATTGTGATTGCCCGTCCCTGGAGTGTGCTTGGAGGCTCAGCTGCGACTCAGGGCTGGCCGCTTCTGTTTCCCTCCGGAGACTCTCACGCGAATTCCCCGGAGTCTTCGTCTCTGGCGGTTTTAAAATAAAATACGTCTGAGGCTCTGAGCATGTCAGCCTTCATTGCTGGTTATACACATGCACACAGGCGCACACAGGCGTGCACACACACACACATGCACACAGGCGCGCACACACGCACACAGGCGTGCACACACACATGCACACAGGAGTGCACACAGGCGTGCACACACACGCACACATGCACACACGCACACAGGCATGCACACACACACATGCACACACACGTGGACACACACACAAAGGTTCCTTAGCTACTTTTACAGATTTTCTTTCCAGGCGCGGCTTAGGCTTCTCAGGCTGCAGCTGAAAGGAGTCCGCGTGGCGTCAGTTGGCAGCACACTGGGCTCCTGTGAGCACCACCCGCGCCCTCAACTCCATCCCTTCATCACCTGGGGAGCCGCGTCCCTGCACATGGCACCCACATGTGCCCCGAGGAGGTCACAGTGCCATGGGGAGCCCGCGTCTCCTCTCACGGTTTCCCAGGCTGGTGAGGGGACCCGGCTCAGCCACTGGGCTCCCAGTGACTAGTTCCCGGTCAAACTGCCCGACCCGTGGCACCGGGGTGCACAACCTTTTTGTCTTCTTAAAACTTTTATCTTTTCTTTGCATCTTCCCGGGTTTCTTCTCCATCCTGTGTCCGCATCATCTGGAAGCAACCGGATACCTGCGTCTGCTGCCCGCTCCTCACCTGGCCACCATGGCCATGGCTCCGAGGACACTGATCAACCATTGCAGGAAAAAATCTAACCGGGGACCTCAGGAACAAACTGGCCCCATGGAGACTTCAGACCGGGTTTCATGGGCCAGGGCCATGGCCAGTGCCCAGTCCTGGAGGCTGAGGTCCCTGCACTGGTCTCTCCCTGTCTCAGTCCATCGGGGCCGCCCTGTGCCATCCCACAGCCCGGGTGGGCGCTGACACCCAGCAGCCCTCGGGGCCCCATCCTGGAGGCCGAGGTCCCTGCGCTGGTCTCTCCCTGTCTCAGTCCATCGGGGCCGCCCTGTGCCATCCCACAGCCCGGGTGGGCGCTGACACCCAGCAGCCCTGGGGGACCCTGACCTGGAGGCCGAAGCCCAGGTCCAGCTGTGGCAGAGCCTGTGTCTGCTGAGGCTGCTTCCCGGGTCACAGACGGCACCTCCCGCAGTGTCCGCCCTGGGGAAGGGGTGGGAGCTCCCTGGGTCTCTGTGATGGGGACACGGATCCATCCACAGGGCTGCACCCTGGGGATCTCAGTGGGTCCCCGAGCCCCAGTCCTGACCCACCCCTCAGGGTGGCAGTCAGCCCAGGGAGTCGGAGGCAGAGTGCATGCCTGGCACGCGGCACTGCGGGGGTGATACCAGGAGGAGTAGGGAAGACGGTCTTGGGCCGGGAGTGGGGTGAGGAAGGGTCTCTGGGCTCCCTGTCTGGGGTCTGAGCCTCCTGTGCACTCGGACTGTCGTCAATAAGGTGGGACGCTGATGCCCCCTGGCGGTTTCCCCTGAGTGCTGAGTCTAAAGTATGCACCAAACCTGAGCGAAAGTTAGGACGCCCAGTTCTGTCCATTCTGCTCCCACCAAGAGAACGTGAGTCAGTTAGCTTTCCATGACTGTGTCAGAGTGTCTGAGAAAATCAACTGCAAAGAGGAGAAGTTTCACGGGTGCAGAGGGTGCAGTCCATGGTCGGCTGCTCCAAGCCAGGAGCATCATGGCGGACGGGTGTGGGGGAGGAAAGACGCTCACAATCATGGTGGTTGGGATGTACAGAGGGAAAGAGATAAAGTGACAAAGACATGATACAGTCCCCAGGGTCACACCTCCATGACCCAATTCCTGCAGCCAACTCCCACCTGTGAGGTGTCCACTACCTCCCATGGACCTGTGAAATTATGGGTGCACTAAGCGATGACTAGCGGTGTCCTCTCACCGCTCCCAAGGCCCCACCTCCACAACCTGCACCCTCGGGGACTGAGCGTCCACCCCGGCTCTGTGTGGCCATCAGAGGCCCCAGGGTGGGCAGAGCCGGTTCATCCCAGGGGGCTCCCGCCCCCGGGCTCCGTGGTGCTCGCCGGTCCTGACTCCAGTGCCAGGAGATGGGCGGATGGTGCCACACAGAAGTGAACTCCGAGCCGTGCTTCCTTTGGTGACCACGGGGGACAGCATTGGCTCCGAGTCTCTGGAGCTCGTCCAGGCTCTGACATGGGTCCCCTGACCCTGGAGTGAGGGGCCTTGTCTGGGGTCTGCCCGTCTCTCCTCCCTCACCGTGCCGAGCTGCCGAGTTGGCTCCTGCACGGGTTAGAAGCAGGTTCCTGTGTCCACGCAGCATCGCACACTGGAGGCTCGGGCCCCCGTGGGGCAGTGGGGTGCCCTGGTGGGACCCGGGGAGGCCGTTAGGTGTGTGGGGGCTCCGCCTCCCTCACCGGCCGGGTGCTGACCCGCAGGATGGGCCTGGGCTCCGCGGTGCTGGCCTCAGTCCCTGCGGTCCTGCAGGAGCAGGCTGTTCTGAACCCAGTGGGCGGGCGCTTCCGCTGCGCCAGCTCCTCCCTCGCCGTGTGATGGGTTCTGCCCACCATGACGCCAGCCCTGGTGCCACTGACAGTGACAACACCCCGGTGATGCTGTCCATCATGGCACTTTTCACATCGCACTAGCCACCATCAGACCACCCACGTGACACCATCCACGATGCCACTGACAGTGTCACCGGCCCCTGGGTGCAGGGCGCTGAGTGAGCGGCCTGGCTGTGGTGGGCACAGTGGACCTCCGTGTCCACTCAGCGGTGCTGGGCAGCCCCAGCACACACCGTGGAAACTCTGGCGCCCAGACACCCACAGCGCCTGCTCGCCTGCCCGGCTCCCCGTGCCCGCTGCCGTCTGTGCAGACCTAGGTCAGGACGCCAAGGTGTCAGCCAGCCCCGTCCCCGGCACAGCCACAGCCCCGGGAGGAGCCGCGTCCCTGGGACGGGAACCGCCGTGGAGAGGGCTTCAGACACCACGGTACCAGGCTCAGGGGGCCAGAGAGCCGTGCCAGCCACACAGGGCCACCGTCCCCCTAAACAGGTCCTGCACAGAGTCCTCGGGCATGCGGGGAGGAAGGGGACCCTCGGCCCACAGGTGGAGGAGCCCACGGGGCCACGGCGAGAGCATCGCGCCTCTGCCTCAGCCTCCCCTCTCCTCTCCTCTCCTCTCCTCTCCTCTCCTCTCCTCTCCTCTCCTCTCCTCTCCTCTGCCTCCTGGGAAAGAGAATTAGAAAATTGGGTCCAAAAATAAACACTTCCCGCAGTCAGAGCGTCCACTGTTGACAGCAAATCCCCAAAGCAGCGCGCGGGCGGTGCCGCTGGGCGGAGGAGACGTGGAGAGGCCTCCGGGCCGGGTTCTCGCTTGGCGTGGGGTGGTGTGAGGCGCAGGCACTCCCGCGTGCCACGGTACACAGGGCGGTGTACACTCAGGCCCAGGAGCGGGTGCTCGTGCATGCACACACAGGACCAGGCGTGCGCTTGTACACATGTACTTGGACTCACACATGCAGATCTTGGGTTTGTGATAGAGATGCACACGTGTGTGCACATGCACTGGCACCCATGCATTTACAGAGGGACACCCAGGGGTGCACACACACATCCTGTACACATGCATGCAATGCACACACTCCTGCACGCACACCTGCACATATGCAGACACACGCACGTGCACACAGATACACGGTGTGTGCACACATTTGCACAGCTGTGCACATGGAACAAGCATCCTGACACACACACACACTTGAACACAGAGAGACACACATGCGCCACACTCATGTACAGGGACACACTTGTGCACACTCACACAGAGAGAGATGAGTGTGTACACGGGCACACCCATGCATGCCCACGCAGGTGCACACACACGCAGAGTATGGTGCTCACGTGCATAGATCCACCCATGCACACACACAGGCCACACGAGTGTGCACTGCTCACACGCGGAGCTGCTGCCCTCACCCTGCTGTCCAGGGGCCGTGGCCGGCGTGGCACAGAAGCCTAGGGACACACACGGGCCAGTGCCCCGCAGCAGCCAGCGCGCGCCCCGCCCGGCGCTCCCCCGGGCCGGGCTGGCGGTGCGGGTGCAGGGTGGCCGGGGGCACAGCGCCGTGCCCCTCGCCGCCCCCGCGCGCCCAGGGCTGCCTCATTTGCGCGCTGACAGCCGGGCTGAGTGGGCATTAAATCATAGCCCCGAGGGACGCGCGCGGCGGGGCGGCTGGCGGGACGGCTGTCATCTACCCGCTCCCAGCAGCTATCACTCCTGACATGATTGGATCAAAATTAGTCACTGCATTTAGATGTAAATTAGAGACATCCAAGAATACTAATGAGCACAAAACCCGGCCCGCGTCACCGCTGTGACAGCCGCCCCGGCCGGGCTGATTAGCACCCTGATAGGGGAAGCAGCGAATCAAACCCCAGGCAGCTTTGGCGGGGGGCACATTTAACTCGGCCTTGAATCCCAAAGCAGCGGGGACGTGGCGCACCCTGAAGTCACAGCCCACAAACCGCCCCAGACAGAGACACCGCCGGCCGAGCCGGGCGCCCGCTGCCAGCCCAGGCGGGACAGCGCGGGGGTGGCCGTGCCCTCGGCCCCCTGCACCCCAGGGTCCACTGTGCTCTGGCCGCTGGACCCAGCACCAGCCCAGCGGGGCTTCTGCAGCCCCCCTCCCCGCACAGCACCCCACAGTGTGCCCAGGGCGCACCCCGGGGTCCAGCGGGCGCCCTGGTCCCAGCAACCCTTCCCGGGCTCCGGGCGCAGCGCTCGGGGTTAAAGGGCTCCCCGGCCCTTCCTGCTCCGGGAGGCGTCTGGGCATCGAAGCCAGTTGATCGCATTGCTGACGGTGGCATCGGACGGATGGCCGGGCTGCGCTGTTCACATGAAGAGCCGCGGCTGGTTCCAACAGGGGCGCATCGGCTCCGAGCCTGGGGATGCTGTGTTGGTGGCATCGGGCGTCAGCTTCCAGGGGCCCACACAGGGCTGGGGACCGTCCCCGCCGGGGTCCATGGCCCGGGGCAGCCGTGTGCCCGGGCATCAGAACCCTAGGGAAACGCCAGGCACGGGAAGCGCCTCCCAGGGCGGAAAAAGCCAAAATAACCACAGCGGCCGGCCGGCCAGCACGACCCACACCCACGGCGTGAGGCCCGGCCGGACCTCGTGCTGTCCCCGCCCGCAGGGTTTGTCCTGCAAAACGAAGCCGAGCACCCCAGGCTGCAGCCCCACTCACTGCGGGCCGGCTCAGCTGAGCCTATGGCCAGCTGAAGCCTAGGAGGGGAGCAGTCAGGACACAGGGTCGGCGCAGCGGTGGCTCATCAGGGCGCTGACCCGTCCCCCATGGGGACACCGACAGTGACTCCAGACATTGCTGAGGCTACCCCAGGGGGACAAGTGACAGCCAGGGGAGAGGAACTGTCAGCGTCACAGGGTGCAGGGAGGGAGGGAGGCGGGGGACAGAGCACCTGAGGTGGACGAATAGGCAGGTGGGTGGATGGGTGGATGGATGGGTGGATGGAAGGACGGTGGGTGGGTGGGTGGACAGATGGACAGATACCCTCACAAGTGACCCCACAGGTGCTCTACGCAGTCTCCTGCAGGGCCCTCAGCCCACACCTGCCTGGACACAGCTGCTGTCCTGAGTTGGATGCTGTGGCTCACGGAGGAGCATCTCTGGGCTCCACCTCCAGATGCCACCCTCTCCCCAGTCCTGGCCGCCAGCAATGTCCCCCATCCCTGCCCAGTGTCCTCTGATGGACCCAGCGTCGCCTCCCCCAGGAACAACCCACAGTGCTGCCATGTGGGCCTCCCCGGCATCAAGGGCCGTGTCTTCCGCGCCCGCCCAGCCATGGTCACCCGGCATCCCACACCGCCCTCGAGAGCCCCGGGCTGTGTTTACTCCCCGAGACTGTGCGTCCCTGCTGCCGTGATACGAGCAATCTCACGGGCCGTGGACACGGCCCATGGACGGCTCTCTCTGCAGTCGGGAGCAGAGCAAACCTTGTCCCCTCGAGGGAGGTGGCTTAGGTAAAGGAGGCCTGAGTCGCAGGGGACCCAGGGACAGCACACCTGAGCCCTGGCAGCACCAGCTCGTCGGCTGGAGACACCGAGGCCCCGTGGCTGTGAGTGAAGGCAGGCGCCCAGCGCTGCGCCCACATGACACACAGCCCAACACTGTCCCTGTGCTCAGCTCGGTGCCGTGTGATGGAAGCTGTGCAGAGCCCTGGCCTCGCCTGCAGACTCACTTCCAAAGGACACGAGTGAACCAAAGAAACCCGAACCTCCAGAACCCACATTCGCCTCCGCCCCTTGCACCACATGGCTCCGGAATTTGGTCACAGGAACAAGGAGCCGATAAGCCACCTGCCTTGGGTGGTTCCACCTCGAGCCCAGGGCCCTTGCACATTCCTGGCCCCGGTTTTATTTTTTGTTTTAACACTGGGTCTGGGTTGGCCTTCAACTTGGGACCCTCCTGCCTCAGCCTCCTGGAGTGCTGGGCTGATAGCCGTGCGTCTCCAAGCCAACCTACTACGCCATCTTTAAAAATATTTCTTTTAAAATAAACCAACCTACACTGGGACTTGCACGGCCAGGCCAAGCTGAAGAGGTGGGCAGGACCCCATTGACACCCTGGCTCGGTCTCCCTGAGGGTCCCGTGTCCTGGAGCTCTAGAGGTGGTGTCCCCCCACAGGGACCAAGTCACTGACACCTTTGATGAAACCAAGTAAGGATGTGTTTGAGGGTGCCCGCCTTGGCCAGAAGTAAATACCTCAGCTTCCTTGGCCACAAAGAGCAGCCACCATCATTTTCTGGAAACGAGTTTTTAAAATCTCACCTGTGGTTCCAGCACTCAGGAGGCTGAGGCGGGAGGGTCGCCTGGAGTCCGAGCCCACCCTGGCTCCTCGGACAGACCCTGGCTCCAAACACAACAAACGAGCAAGCCGGCAGCCTCGCTGTCCCCGTGGCCCGGCCTCCCTTCCCTCGAGCAGAAGCCGGGTTCCCTGAGTCTGACCCGAACTCGGCTCCCGCGGCCGGAAAGTTCTGGCCCCTCAAGGCGGCTCAGCCTGGGGTAAATTGCAGCCGCCAGGCTGGACACCGGGCGCTGGGAAGTCCCTACTCTGCCCACCAACTGCAAAGCCCTGGCTCCCCAGCTGGGCTGGAAATGGGGAAACCGGACCAGCTCGGTGGACTCAAGCCCAGCCACCGCCGGTCCACAGGGAGCTGCCTCCTCCTGCTCAACTCCCTGAAATTCCGGGATGAAATTCTGGGATCGCTGGACTCACGCTCAGCAGGACAGGACGGGACGCTGGCATGGGGCCACTGGGATGAGCAGGGCAGGACAGGGCGGCAAGTGTCAAAGACTGTGTCCCCCAGGTGCCTGTGCTGAGTCGCACCCCGAGGCCTGGGGTCAGGACTGGGGCCCAGGGGGTGCTGAGGTCCCCAGGGTGCAGCATCATGGATGGGATCCCCGTCCTCATCACAGAGACCCAAGGAGCTCCCTCCCCTTCCCCAGGGAGGACACAGCGGGAGGCACCGGCTGTGACCCGGGAAGCAGCCTCGGACAGCCACAGCTGGACCTGGGCTTTAGCCTCCAGGATGGGCCACCGAGGGCTGCTGGGTGTCAGCGCCCACCCGGGCTGTGGGATGGCACAGGGCGGCCCCGATGGACTGAGACAGGGAGAGACCAGTGCGGGGACCTCGGCCTCCAGAACGGGCCCCGAGGGCCGCTGGTGTAGTAGCTGTTTTGGTTCCATGGAGGCTACAGTCCCTGCATGCCTCAGCCTCCCTTCCTGTCTGATTCCCGTCCATCCTGGCTGAGCGGGACCCCCACCCTCCCGGGCCCGTGTCCTCCATCCCCAGCCCGCACCCTGTGTTCACAGCGGCAGTGATGCCCCGTCCTGGGCGGGCCCTTCCCATCTGAGGAAGCTCTGTCTCCCTGCTTGTTACCATCTTGGTCTTTTATTTTGCTCTTTGCTTAAAGTTTCTCATAGACCCTAAGTCACACAATAAATCCAGGTTAAGGGTTTGCTTCCTTTCACGGCACGGTCTCGGGGTGAGCGCACCTGTCCTGCAGAGCAGTGACGCTTACCTTCTTCGTGGTTGTATAATACTCCACTGTGTAGCACATTTGCACGTGCTGCTGGACACAGAGGCCACCTCTGAGATGTAGTTCTTGTGACTTGTGCTGCTGTAAACACACGGACTGCTGTGACCCGCTGTGTCCAGCTGTTCTGGGAAGATGCCCGGCAGCGCGGCACTCCTGGCCGGAGTTTTCGAGGAGTCCCCATACTGGTCTCGGGGTCCCTTGTACGATTCACATCCCTCCAGCATTGTCTCGGGGCTCCTTCTTCCGAAGCCTCACCAGCATTTGTGGAAGCACCCAAGGAAGATGGAGGACTTGGCCGGGAGCGGCCCTGGCCTCACGGCAGGACATGCATGGACCTGTGGGTGGCCCAGTCCCCCAGAGGCTGAGGCAGGAGGATCGCTTCAGTCCGGGAGTTTGCAGCCAGCCTGGGCCATGTCGTTGAGATCCCGTCTGTCTCACAAGTTAATAATGAGTCCATTCGTCTCTCGTGTGTGCAAACGGCAGCCTGTGAGAACCCAGAGTGACAGGGGGTGACGTTAAAGACAAGTGAGAAAGAGTCAGGTGAACAGCCAGAGGGCAGAGAGCAGACCGGAGGGCAGGGGGCGGACAGGAGAGCAGGGGGGCACCGGAGGGCAGGGGCGACAGCCACTCTCAGCACGGAGCCCAGGCTGGCCTCGAACTCACGGAGACCCTCCCGCCTCGGCCTCCACAGGGTTGCGGTTACAAACAATGAGCAGGCGGCGTGGTCGGGGGTCAGGGGCAGCAATGCAATGGCTTTGGAAGCAGCGATATGGCGCCAACCTGGGAAGGGAGACGCCCGCGTGCCAGGCTGCAGGGAGGTCACCCCGCCACGAGCTGAGCGGAGCAGGACCCCAGGGCCAGGGCAGAGTCGGGGACCACGATGACCAGAGCCGGGAAGCCACAGGCCAGGCCCAGGTGCAGGCGGGGGAGGGGGCGGGGACCACGGCAGGGAGAGCAGGTGCAGGGAGGGCAGGGAGCGGACGGACGGACAGAGGGGACAGAGGCCACAGGGTGTGGACACAGGAGGGCGGGTAACAGATGAGGACAGACGGATGGAAGGATGGACAGAGGGACAGAGGGACAGGCAGACAGGGAGACAGGAAGACAGGAAGGAGGGAGAGATAGATAGACAGACAGAGGGATAGACAGACAGACGCACAGATGGATGGATAGATAGATGCATAGGATGGACGGAAGGACCGATGCATTGATAAACAGGTAAAGGATGCACAGACAGACATGATAGAAGCACAGACACAGGGGAGAAGCGCAGATGGACGCACAGACAGCACGAGCACAGGGAGAGACAGACGGACACACGGAGGGGCCAGTGAACGGACCAGAGGCCCCACAGCTCAGCACAGCACCCCGGTCCCCGCCCGGCTGCACCCACCTGGCCCGCAGCGGAGACCGAGGTCCCTGAGGCCCATCTCCTCCTCCATCTCCTCCTCCTCCATCTCCTCCTCCTCCATCTCCTCCTCCTCCATCTCCTCCTCCTCCATCTCCTCCTCCTCCATCTCCTCCTCC
>PVLA01017800.1:0-16246 GCA_004027455.1 Hydrochoerus hydrochaeris
CACACACAGCCATTACACACACACACACAGAGCCATTAAACCCACACACACACAGTCATTACACACACACAAACACATACTCACACACAGCCATTACACACACACACAGCCATTACACACACACACACACACACACATGGCTGGGTTGGAGAAAAACTGGGGAAATCTAAACAAGAAGACTGAACTGTCAACACATGGGTATCCTCATTATGATGTCACATTATAACTTTACAAAATGCTGCCATTGGCAGAAACCGAACAAACTATAACAGGAACTTCTCTTATTTCTTGCAATTCCGTGGGACTCTCCAGTGATACTAGCTAAATACTTAAACTAGAAATTGTGACAATAGGGTAAAATTTCACACCTTCCAACAGTTCTTACCAATGTTCCATAAAAATGCGCATCACACAATTACTGGTTTCGTTATTTTGTAAATGACTTTTAGATTTACTAATCTGATTTTTCTATGTGGTAGGTTTTGCTATTGTTCCTTTTAGTTCAATTTTTGGTTTCTGTATTTTGGGGTACTTTTAATAGCTTTATATAGTCTTAAAGTTACCCTATCTTTCTATTAATCTAAATTTCTATTATAAAATACTGCCCTGTATATTCAGAAATCTTCTGTGTGGGAAGCTTAACTATATTCATTTTCATATGGGTTGCTAATCAGCAAAGCGTGGTGTCTTAGTCCAGGCTGCTTAGGGAGCAAACTGCATGACTTGTAAGAAAACATCAGAGTTTACCCCAGTCCTGAGGGCTGTAAACCTGCAGGGCCACCCTGAGGACAGGAGACCACGACTTCTTACCCACACAGTGGGAGCCACACTGACCCCGTCAGCACTCAGTGCTCCTGACTCAGTTTCCCCGCAGGCTCCCCTCCAGATGCTGTCTCACCGAGGGTCAGATGAGTTCTGGGCCACTCAAAAGTTTAGTCCCACAGCCACGGGCAATGTCGCAGCCTGATTTGGTGCAGTCTCTGGACCACGAACGGTTTTGTATGTTTAAAGGACGTCAACAATGAGAGAAAAACGTGCACCCCGGACCTGGTGCATCTCACAGTGCTGAAGTGTCCATATCCGACCAGTTCCCAAGCGGTTTCCAGCTGCTCGTAGAAGGTGTTTCTGTGAGGTACCCAGCTCTGTCACGTTAGTCTCAATGCTCCTACATACTTAGAGATCAGACAGACAAGCTTAAAACCCTAGGGTCTGCATCATTGTTTTTATTCTTTTTGTTTAAAAAAATTAAAAACCTAGTATCATAATTTATCTTTAATTAAGGGATTCAAATTACTTAGCTCTAATGGGAACATGATATGTTTGGGATTAAATATGTTATTATTTCAGTATCTTTTTATCTGTTTCTAGGTTTATTTTCTCACTTGTCATTGAGAGGAATAAAATCTTAGTATTTTTTATACTAATTTATGACTACTCTCTGCTCCTGTACTTCTTGCCCTGGATTTATACGTGCGTTTCTAACCCATCAGTGTGTGTTCTCCTTAGTACTTTTCCTGTTCCCGAGTGATGGAAGAGCTGTCAGCCCAGGGTGTGTGAGAACAGACAGCCCGGCACACACAACAAAGCGATGCGTTTCCTTTCGTGTGCAAGGGCCCTGCACCAGGGTCCCTCTCTGCTGGTGGTAGGTGGCCTCCTTGGGCGTCCTCACACATCCCTTCCCGCGTGTGCCCAGGGAGAGCCAGGAGCCCTCAGGAGTCCGATCCTCCTAACACCCCTTTCCTGCGAGGGATGAAGGCCTCATCCAGCATGCCTTCCCACAGGCCTGAGGTTCTCCCATCAGGCTTCCACTGAGGAAGCAGGGAGGAGCTTTGCACCCCGGAGATTCCCCCCATGGTCGCCTGCTGTGGCCAGCTACTCTGTGCCAAGCTCGCCCTCTGCATCCAACTGCCACATGAAACGGGTTTATTTCCCCTATCCCCTTGCCCGTATCTGTACTCTCTCTTGCAGTACACTCAGGGTCCAGCTGCAATCCCGTTCCGCCTGCCAAAGACTTCCTGTAGCCTTCTAGCGACCAGCGGTCAGCACAAAGCAGCTGGCGTAGAGCGGGTCACACAAGCAGGCACATAGAGGCGGCACCCTGGGATTATTTAAAATTCTGGCACATTTCTTAGTTTCTTAAAAAGCAAACAGTAGAATCATACAACTGATAATCCATCTTTATTTTTTAAAATAGTTTTGCTAAGATAGAATTCTAAGGTAGCCTATCTTTTCTACTTCGATTGTCTTTCAGACTTTACTATTTTGTTGAAAATAAGCTTCCGGTTTTGGTGCTGCTCCTTTGAAGGTAATGCTTTTCTGTCTGTGTGTTTTTAAAAGAGCTTATTTGTTTTTTGGTATTAATCAGTTTGAATAGGCCTAGGCTTGATTTTCTTTCTTATTATCTTATTTGAGTTTTGAAATGCCTCTTGAATACATAGGTTGACATTTTTCTTGAAGTTTAAAATTTCTTGGTCAGTATTTTTAAAACTTCTGCTTCCTTTCCCTACAGCTTACCTATGTTCTGGTGACATGAGACATAAACATGGATAATACTACATATGTGTAGATGTGCAGATCCATGGTCATCTCATCATGTCACACATTTTCTGTCTTACGATTTTCTGAACTGCCTTTAAGCCTTTTGGTCTGTAGTGCATTTACCTTTCTGCTAAAGTTTCTTTTAGGTCAGTTGCATTTATTCTCCGGCTCTGGATACATTTTTCATAAGAATATGTATACTTTTTATTTACCTGATTCTTCACTCAATAGAACTGTCTTCAATCAGCTAGTTTTTTCCATTAATGTTTTGGACAGTCTTTTTTAAGAACAATTTAATGATTTTTTTTATTTTTACTTATGAAAAAATAAAATAAAATTTCATAACAAAATAAGACAATGACAATAGCTAACACACTGTGTATCATGATCTTAAAAGTAGTTACTCTGATTAGAAGATATAAACAAAACAAACTTAATATCAGTTACTATAATTTTCAGTGCCAGAATTTCTATCTAAACCTTTTTGTATTCCAATCAATTTGTAAGATTCTTTATCCCCTAGTCTATTTTGAATGCATCGCTTGGCTTACAAAAATGTCTGATATTTTAGTTTTCTAAATGCACAGACCACTTACTTCACTGATAGACAAAAAGAAAGACAATGTCTCATTTCTTTACTCCAGACCCTCATGTTATCTCGGCATCAAAATAAATGACAGTTTCACAATAAAACTCACTGAATAAAATAAAAATTCCTATATCCACACTTTATTAATCAATCAATGTTTAAAAGGTGAGACAAGAAAACTTAGAATTCTCAGAGCAGAATGGCAACTAGCAAGCACAGAAGAACTTATGAGAAAATTATAATAATTCTGATTTTGCAATTGTCATCGTCATTGTTTATTCAGCCAATAAATATTGCTAGATGCTAAATCCACTTAGCGAAAACTGAACTTAAGATTCATTCAGTCTCAATATCCCTCTCACAACACATGTGCCAATTAAAACTGACAATAAACTCACTGAAAAGAGACCATTTTAATGAAATAGCCCAACTGGTCAGTACTGGAGTACATGAGGCAAATGGACCCATTAGTTGAGACCCCATTTAGAAAAGAATCAGTGACTTCTACCATCTGCCCCAAACCCATAAACTGAATCGCAATGAGAGGAAACAGATAAACTCCGAATGCCTCGTGGGGCAGTAGGTGAGCAGATAGGAGAAGCAGTTTCGTGGCTCATGTACCTGGGAGTAGTTTACAAAAATAGTGGCATCCACAGCGGGTGTGGACAGTGATAACAAGAGACCATAAGGACAAGTCCAAGATCAAGGCACAGAAACCAGGCTATCAGGAATTGTCGGCTGGCGGGGAGAAGGTGAAGGAGCCATAGGTTTTCTGAGAAGGAAAAGCAAACCACAGCTTTAGAATGTTTTTCTGATGAAATACAAGACTCCCATTAGAGTCCTTTGCTGTTGCTGGATTTAAACGCTTTGATGACTTCTTTGTTCTATTTCCTAAAGGTTAGAGACCTAAGCCACATGGGATTGTTCACCATTCACTCTTTTTTAAATATATCTTTGAGACATTTCAAATAAACTTCATGGACCTAGCAACCCACAAGCACATTCCAGAATCTTAATTTTAACTTTTTTGAACTTCAATATACCTATAAAAAATTACTTTCTATAAACATAAAGAAAAGAAATACTTAGAATATGAATAAGAAGGATGTTTCTAATCCTAAATTTGTTGTTTATAATTATGTTTCAAAATATTTTCCTATGTTTGCAAAATGGTTCAGCAATCTGTCCTTGCATTTAAAATGAAATCTCCATGGCAACTCTGGAATGAAAACACAGTGGAAAGCACAGGAGATGCAAGACAGCGGCTGACACAAGGAATGCTGTTTTGCCTATGAAAATGTGTCTGCTATTAAGGTCTCGGGTCAGGTAGACAACACAGAACCTGAGCAAATCAAAGAAAAGGCTGAGTCACATTCCTTTTCTCCCATGTCACCACACCATGGGAGAAAGGCCAACGAACATGCTCTTTTCTTATTTCATTTCTATAAGTTTTTTGGTTCATCAGAAATTCATGTTAATTGCTCAGGGCAGGGACAACCAGAGAGCACCAGCACAACAATTCATGGTTTAACTTAAATCACCAAATTTAGCAGTCCTCACTCTAGTCCGGCACACATACCCCCAGGACATATCACTGTAACGGCTCACAATATTAAGTACATTTTTCTCAGGGGAGTTATGCTTCTGAAAGATAGTCAAAGGTTTTACTTTGAACTAGGTAAAATCAAATGTAAAAGGTGGCAAAGTTTAAACTAAACTCTCAGAAACTTCTTGGGTCAGAAACAGAAAAAACTTATTTTCAGTTTAAAGGGATGATTTGTTGCTTATTGAAATTTGCAAATTTGCTTTCTGTTTCAACCTTTTGTCTTTAATTCTTTTTTTTTTTTTGTCTATCTGTTTGCTTTTTGCTTTGTGTTTTTAGACAGGGCCTCGCTATTAGTTCAGGCTGGGCTTGAACTCACTATGTAACCCAGACTGGCCTCAAACTCATGGCAACCCTCCTGCCTCAGCCTCCCAAATGCAGGAAGTACAGGTGTGAGCCACCACACCTAGCTTTGCTTTAATTTTCCAATGCACTTTTATGTAAGCAAACTCTCTTCACTTCAAATAAATACTTTTGTTCCACTTTGGTAATTTGATTTTATACTTACCTTTTATTCAAGAATTCCTCTTACCAGAAATTTCAAGCACTTCAAGTTGTTCCACTTTTCACTAAGGTTTTCTTTGTGTGGGGGTTTGCACTGCATAGAAAAAAAGTTAGGGAAGATATTAGAAACGATAGGAACTTTAGCTAAGGTCCTTTCAGGTTCATTAAATCACTTTAGGCCATATATTATTTGGAGTGTAAGACAAAAGCTTACTGTAGTGCCAATCCATCACTGCATAAAGGAATAAGACCCTAAAGGGCTGGTACACGGACCCCGCTAGAGAGAACCCCAGCAGCATGAAGCAACCCGAATGCTGAGTGCAGTCACTGTTCGGGTGAGGCTGTGAGGGAGCCAGCCCTTCCCCCAGTCTCCCCACAGTGTCCCCTCTTGGCAGAATGAATGGAATCCACTGGCAAAAGAAACTATGGTTTGCAGAATACCCAGTGTCCCAGAGTAGAGAGAAGTGACTTGGACCTTGAAGACTGCAGCTGATAATCAGCACTCTGAGAAAGACAAGCAATCAGTTTTCCAGACAACCTGGCAGTGACAGCCGGAACAATAGCTGTGCTGATAAAGGAGAAGTGGAATATGGCCGTGGGTTTGTCTGCAGCCAACAAGAACACAGAAATCAGGGCGGGTTAGCCATGGAGCTGGGACACCAACAATTACAGCGCAAGAGCCAGAAGCAATTACAGAGGAATTTCATTCCACAGCCTCCTCAGTGACATTAAAATGAGTACAAATAAAAGATGGTCAGAGCCACCCATTAAAATGGCCATTCTTCCCACCCCACATCCCCACAGGTTTCTTTTTCCTCCGTGCTCCCTCACCACCCCAAAACAAAACAAAGATCTTTCTCTGCTGCAGTTTGCTAGGGTTCCTTTGCCATCCTTAAATGGTTTCGCTTTAGCACTGACCCTGTAATGAATGCATCATTGCTGTGCCTGGTTGTGATCAACTGGGGTCTCCATGACCCTAGTTCCTGGTTTCTGTCCACCCCATGATCTTTGGCATGAAAGTTCACATCCCCACCTACCTCAACACACAGTTCATTGGTGTAATTTGCTTCAGCCATGGAAGTTTTGCAAAAAAATAAAATAAAGTTCCAAAAAGAAACTTGAGAAAGGGCTTATTCCACTGCATTTACCCAGTTAATTTGTTCTGGTTTTTGTTTTTCTTCAGTACTCGCGATTGAACCTAGGGCTTTAGCTATCCCCTGAGTCCAGTTTTGTTTTTATTTTTTATTTTGAGACAGAGTCTCACTACGTTACCCAGGGGGAGCTACACCTTCCAGTCATCCTCCCGGAGCTTCCCAGAGTCCTGGGCTTCCAGGCTTTTGCCACCTCACCTGCTTCATTCTCGCTCTCCGTTAAGAACGTGGTCGGTCTAGGCTGCTCCCCCTAGGAATGTTTGGCTTTGACATTGCTGGTTCCATGCTGGAACAAGCCAGCCAGTCTCCAGGAAACCCACACAAAAGGCAACTCTGGAGGTGAGAAGAATGCCAGCCCATGTATCTGACAGAGCTTGGTAAGATACATAGACTCATGCTCTGTCAAGTCCTTGAGATCCGAGGTCCAGATCACACTGTACTATCACAGCAAATGGCAACTAATACATGCTTTAAATTGAGCAAAGCTGGGACGTGGGTTATAATCTGCTCGGTGGTTTGAAAGGAGAAGAAACTCTGTGAACTTTTATCCGCTAATACAACCTTCCGTCATATTTTGATTAGGCTAAAACAGACACAGAAAAGCAAAGATAAATCTAAGGAAGGAGGTAGATGTCTGTTTACAAAGAAAATAAGATTAATATTTGTCCTGATAGCTGATTCAGAAAGGTTTCTCCTTTAAAATACTAAAATATGATAATCAACATCTTCAAGGCAACTTCCCCCAAAAAACATATTATTCAAAATTGTGAAGAAGCAATGAAAAAGTTTCCTTTTTAGAATTTCAGCTTTATTTTGAAAGTATTATCTAGCTTTTATATGCTCTTCTCCAGGTTTGCATACTCTTCTTAAAGAGCCTCTTATACTTCAAGTATCAAAAAGAATAAGGGATATTAATCATGCCATGAAATTGTGCGGCTATAACTGTGCCCTGCTTGGTTGTGAATAAGCCTGAAAAATGCGATATATGCATTGCTATGACCACTCTGAAGTATTCCTGGGCTGCAAGTGTTTTTTGGAAATTATGAGTTATTCTAAGCAAAACAAATAAATTCGTATCTGTTTTGCACTCCCAGCTTAAGAGGGTTGGTGTCACTGAGAGTCACCTATGATCAACAGAAGGAAGAGGGAAGATGCACCTGTCAAGGTCCCTAACAGACCAGGTCTCTAGCACACTCAGTTCCATAGCCCAAGGCATAAAGTAAAAGACAGAAATTGCTGATCCTAGCTGATAGGTTGGTATTAAAGAACGCAGTGATTCCAAGAGACCTCCTATTTCCACAATCCCACTTGGCCCATTCTCCAGTTGTAGCCAGAATCTCTACAACATGCTAAGTGCCAGCGAGAATGAGCATCTGGAGACAAGAGGAAATGCAGTGCAGCAATGACCACAGCGCTATACTGGCACAGGCCGAAGACCAGACACTCAGGCCCACAAATCAGGAGACAGGTCATTGTAATGGAGCTGTGAATGTAGAAAGAGATGCAAAGAATATATGATAATGGTTGCCTTACCAACCAGTGAGGAAAGGATTGAACAGAACCCAGACAACTGAGAAGTTGTCTGGAAAAGATTACAGATTGACTCACACTTCAAACCGTCCTCAGATAGGTTAGCAAATTTAGGGAAAGGGGAAGTGGAAAGGAAGGGAAAGGGATTTAAAAAAAAAAGAAACAAACAAACAAACAAAAACAAACTGTATTACACACATTTATCCCCTGCCCAAGATGATTGGTGACTGCAAAATTCATGCACAGCAGACAGGTATTAATAAAGAAGGAAGACTGAGGGACTGAAAAAAAAAGAACCTTTCCACAGATACATTTACATATTAAATATAAGAAAATGTGTAAAAAAAAATAGAGAAGGAAGCAGGGGAGAAGTATAAAATGTTATCTCAGGGTCATCTTCCAAATTTGATATAAGTGAAACTAAAATAACTGTTCACTAGAAAACTCTTTGCCAAAATATAACCAGTAAAGTCAGAAAATGATTAGGAAGACGTATCACAATGGTGAAGTGTCATAATTTATAATGAGCTCCTAAAGCTAAAAGCAAAAAGCTGTCAGGTACATGTGTTAACTACTCAGCAAGAATGTAATCATTCTGTATCACACATAGGTATTAATAAAAATTTTAAAAATGAAAAAGAATAATGCATACAGTGATCAAAATGTACAGTTATTTATTAAAATTGTATTACAGTAAAATACACATTGCCATTAATCCTCTTCAAACAACCCCTCATGTCAACACACGCAGCCTGTCACCTGGCCACTTTCCGAAGCAGCTCTAGAGGTGCTCTTTTGTGAGTGTCTTTGCTTGGGTGTGATCAGTAGTGCTGGGCAGGCAGTGCCCAGGGCCCACCGACAGAGAGGCAGGGGTAGGACATTACTTGTGTCCTCCTCCACCTTATTGGGCAGATCTCAGGCCTTGAGACTTCTGCTTCATCTCCAGTGAGAAAGTAACCCTGAGAGGTAAAGGTTTGTAATCATTTCAGGGCACCCAGGCAGCCAGGACAGAGTAACTGATGGCATTCATGAAAAAGGACTTCCGAACTGCCTCAGGAGGTGACAAGAAGGAGGAAAAAATTATGCTCGATGTGAATGAAGGAAGCACTTTAAGGAGGATTAATGATCATGTGATTTCACTTTAACTGGTTTTTCAATTTAGTCATTTGCTGTATTTGTTAATCATATCTCATGGTATGCATCCCTTTGCGTTAACAGGAAGGGAATATAATACATGACTTTCTTCATATGGGAGGGGAGTGTCTCTGGAAATGTATATGAAAGTTTAGTAACAGTGTCTGTCTCTAGAGAGAAAGAGTTCAGAAATGGGAAGATATTCTCCCTCGATATTCCACTGTGCTTTTAATCATGAACTCTGTGAATACACTGTCCTACACCCATCAGTAAAAATAAAATTAGAATAGTTAAATGTATTTTTAAAATCTGGTACTCTCACATTGCAATTCTTCTTTTTTGCTACACAGAGAAAAATCCCAGAATCTCAGTGCATAACATGGACAAGGCTTATTTCCTGCGCAAGAAAGTCGGGTGTGTGGTGAATGACCCTCCACACGGAGTACGCCTCAGTCTGGAACACGTGGTCACAGACTGGCAGCAGCGGGGGCAGCCCGCTGGTCCTGAAGTGCCCCAAACCAGCACTGACAGCACGGCTGCTGCCCCTGGCCCCCGGCCAGACCCCCACCTGCCCGCAAAGAAGGTGGCGACAGAAAGAACACACCTGCAGCACCGTGTCTGCATTTCCCATTCCCCGGTCAACTAGATTTTAACTACAAATTCTTCACTCTTGACTCTACAGCCTCACACATGATGTCACCTGCTTTGTGTGTCTTGAATTTTACCTTATGTTTAACAATCATATTAATATTCCAAATGAAGATGCAAGTGGGTGAGAACCTTAGGATTTCTGAAGTCATCCAAGCATGTTCCATCATAAGTGTAAGAGTTCACTTTAACTTTGAGTAGCAATGTGGATAAATATACTACTGGCTGGTCAAAACTTGGATGTGCTTTGAGTTGTCAGAGTTCAGACCTTTCCCACTGTGCCCAGTCCAGGTAAACAGTCATGGTCCCCACAGTCACTGAAAAACAGTGTCTGGAGGCAGGTGGCCTGTTAGTGTCTGTGGTCAGCATCCTTCATTCCCATGTCACAGGCACAGTCAATAATGGCTATTCAGAGTGCTTGACACCTGCAAATCAGACGTGTCCAAAAGGGAAAGCAAATGCCAAGTTCTGTGGTCCACTTTTTACCTGGCAACAACAGAGTGTGTTTATCCTTAATTTCTGTCTCTCAGTTCTACTCTTGAGTCCATTTTCCAGGCTCTGTTTTTTCATTTTGCAGTCAAAGAACTGAAGCACGCTTCTCCAAAAGCTGCAAGCAGTGAGACAGACCGCGGAGGGCTTCGGCATTATTGTTTGAGGCATTCTGGATGGAACTGGAGGCACAACTGAGCAGCATGATTTACTTTCTCTCCATTGCATGTAAGTGTTTGTTTACCAGAAAGAGCCCTTCGTGCAGTTCTGAAGGACGCCAGCTGTCTGAAAGGAAGAGTCCGCAGCGGAGACAGTGCTGGTGACCCGCAACTCCGTGGAGGAATCACTCTCCAGGAGAGGAGAAGAGAAGAGAAAAATGAGATGAGATTGATCAACATTTCAGCAGCAGAGCCAGGGCAAGTGAAGGATCTTCTAACGTGCCACCGTAATGACTCGCGACACCAGCTGCAAGAGCAATGTGAAACAGCATCTGTCTCTTAAAATGTGTGTAGTTTTGTCTCCCATTGGTGACCCAGGGTCCAGGGGATTGTCACAATAGAAAGTTCAGCTGTGAGCACACCCTACCAGCTTGGTGTACGATGACAGCAAAAGACAATAGGAGATCTGCGCTCTTGCTTTGGATTATGAACCTATGAGGCATAGAGTATTTGCATGTTACCCTTAGGAGAAAAGTACACTAATATTATCAGATAGTTACAAAACACATACATTCGAGCAGAAACAGATCTTTTCTAAAACTTAGGAGTGTCTGGCTGTCTTCTCTCCTCTCTCCCTAGGGCTAGGTTCTTTAACTCTTCCTGTCAGTTGCTTTAGGAAGCCCCGCGAGGGCTCCTGGAGAGCCTGCGTCTGATCCTGGACCCACAGAGCCACCTGCGATTGTCACACTGCCTGGCCGCTCAGACTGACTGACGCACCACCTGTCTCTCCTCTCCTCCCTCTGTGTTTGCTTTCATCAAACAAATTCTTCAAGCAGCTGGATAGAGCCAGCACATGACACCGCTGGAAGCACATTCTCAAGCCACACTGGAAGCCAAATTTGATTAACTTGGTCACACGTAGGGAACTCCTTCTGCTCCACAGCCATCCTCATCCTGGGAGCCACGCTGGAACCAGAAAATGGCAGTGTTTTCTGCCACACGTGCAGAACACTGATTTACATTTCAAATCAAACCTTAGGGAAAGATTAGCAGAAGTAACTGTGTGGTCCGTTCACTGTCCTGAGGCTAGAAAGTAAACAAAAGTGGCATCGTCTCTACTGTCCTTTCGGTCTGACAGACATGAGGTAGAAAGAAGAGTGACAGTGAATCGAGTGATTCTGGGGATGATTCCACTGCTTTGCTTTCTTTTCCACTCAATCAAAGTGACTAGGACCACATGAGTGTCTAATACTCCCCCTTCCTCTTCACAGCAACAGAAATCTTGCTATGCCTGGGTTCTCAAAGTCCAGATGACAGGGATCTAGGGACTAGTCCATAAATTCTCATAAGTAGAAGAAAAAGAAAGCACATTTATCACTCTACTTGTCTCTAGTCCAACCATTTGTTCTAGAGATCAGAATGCTATATGGATGCTGTGATGTAAGAGAAATTTCATTCTCTTCTGTCTCTCAAGCATGAAAATAATGGCATGCTTAGCATCACACTTTTCTAGTCTGATGAAATAAAACTCGAACAAGCTTAGGTAGACACCAAATATAGCAATTTGGCAACATTTTCCTTCCATTTGTCTTTGGCTCAGAGGTAATTCTGATGCGAAGAAGTTCTAATCGCATTACTCATTTCTCAGTGGCAACATTCCTCAGCTTGAAGTTTTCTCCTTCCAAATCTTGATTCATGTTAAATTTATCAAATTGAAATCTGACAGTCAATTGCATCAAAATAACAAAGTATGTTCCCTGCTTACAAGTTTTAGTGCCAATTATGCCAGTGAAATCTAATGCATATTCTGCTACTGCTGTAATGTGTAAAGCAGGTCCAAGCCATATCATTCCAAAGTTGGTTGTCTTCACTTAAAATTTAGATTCTAAGACCTTATCCTAATGTGCAGAGTCTCTTTACCATACTTCCCTATCACTGCCTTCTATTATTTCTTTTGGACATTCTTGTGTTCTAGTCTCACTGATCAGTTTTCTGGTACCAATACTTCTTGTACCTTTTCCTATGAGACTTAGACTAAACACACCAAAACAAGGCCAGTGATCCATCAGATTTCACCCAAACTCCATCCTCACAATGATGATTACAGTAGCCACCATTAGTTTGGGCTCATTATGTGCCAGGCATCAGGCTAATTACTTTCTGCACAGCCTAGTTCTTCCAGCTTCTTGACAACCTCAGCCTTAGGTTCTGCTGTTACAAGAGCCTGAGTTTCAAGTAACTCATCTAAGGTCCTATAACTTGTAATTGGAGCTGAGATGGCAAACACCCTTTTTGCATGAGAATTGTGTCATTTTTCAACTCTTATCGAGCACTGCCTCTCTCCAGACTGTCAGGGATAACTCTTGGCTGCTTCTCAGGGAGGCTGTAGCCGCAGAATGCCTAGCTCAGGAGCCCCAAGCGCACCACGCTTCTCTCCTGAAAGGGCGCTGTGCTTCCTTGTGTCATTACCTTACACGTCATTGCATTAATTACCTGATCTTCATTAAAGAAGAAAAGTCCTTCATGATAAGTTAATATGCACCAGATCAGTTCTCTTAGATTTTTAATATACGTACACAAAGTCTAGATAATAGTATATGCTAATAGTAATAATGGCATTCCTATCTGCTCACATACGCGGCATGAGTCGTGTATGTCTGAAACAAAAATCTAATGGAGTTGTATTTGATCGCTGTCTAATCCTAACAACCAGTAATATTTAAAGATAGAAATTAATTTTTAAAAATCGTATTTATCTCATTTGAACACTACCAAAATTTTCACTTTTACATTTACTGACTTCTAAATTTAAGTAGCTTATTATAATGTGTACAATTTTAATCAAGTTCGATTCAGAAAATGTCTTTGTTAGATATTTGCAATCACAGGAAATTTAAACACACACCTATACTTGCTTTACTTCTCTCATAGAAACCTGATAGGATGGTCCCCTGAGGCGATGCAAGTGCAAAATATATTTTATATATTTAAACTCAATTTAATTTTAGGAGATATGGAAATTGCGTATGCCAAGGTTTCCCGTGCGATGCTTCACTCATGCGTACACTGTCAGCTACACGACAGTGCCCGTCAGGTTGGTGCCTACTTAAATTCCATCTGACACAGAGCAAGTGGTGAAGTAACAGCTTTAATTGCAATGAAACTATAATCGTTTTCAATACGGCAATTTTTAAGTTGCAACATTAACATCTATGATGAGCCTTCAAAGTAGTTAAATATATGAAACCAGCTAGAGTTTTCCAACAAAAACAAACCTGAAGCCCAGTGACCTGAATGACAGAGCCCAGGAGATACCTACAGACTCAGGGCTGAGAAGAAGAAGAAAAAAGGAAAAGAAAAGAAAAGAACACATTTTCAGTTCAGGGACTGTATCTGGTCACTGTTAACTCCTCACACCTATTCACCTCCCATTGTCTCAAATATCATTTTAGAACTATGCTTCGATTCGCTTTGCCTTAGAAGCTTTTAGCAACCTGGCCTCTGTTTATCTGAAGCAATTTGTACACCTACAAGGCAAGCTGCTGGCTGGTGCAACTGCTATGCGCAGCAAACACACCTCATCTAGGGATTTAAACATCAGACCTTCTGTAAAAGTTACATCAGCACTTCGATAACTTTCCATGGCTTTTGACTATTTCTAGAGCACAGTAAGAAACATAATACTTTCCTCTGAAAAGCACTCACATTTATTACTTTGTACAAATCGAGTGTTTGAGATCCAGAAGGCTGCTGCCAAAAAAATCGGTTGCCTTTCTTACTGCTTTAGAAAACACTGTGGAAATCCTTTATATTTAACAATGGTATAACCAGAGAGAAGGTCGTGTGGTGTGTGTGTGTGTGTGTGTGTGTGTAAATGGACTCTCCAGCTGCTCCTATGCTGAAGGCTTTCCACGGCATCAGCAGACAGGAATCATATTTCTTCCACCCCTTTACCGTGGTGAAGCAGTCACCAAGCCCCAGATGGCTGTTCTGGGTGTTAAAGTGTGTCTGCTTTGTAATCGTTGTCTGAGACTCAAGCCTTTACTTTATAGAGCTTAAATAATTGATTTCAGCGAGCCTTCGGTCAGGGCTAGAAAACCCCAAGTATTTGACTGTTAATCTTTAGAACAGTGAACTGTTGATGTGACTCAGTAGTTTCGAAATTCCAGGATTCATGGGAAATTGTACAGTTTACAAAGAAATCCATTCTGGCTGAAAATGGAAAAAAAAAGCCTCAGGTTGATGATTTCATAATGTGTTAAACCAGAGTCACAGGGTGACATGGCAAAATAAAAATATCATTACACAATTGAAGGTAGAGGTTTATGAAGATTTACCAGCTGAACCATTAATTTTAGTCTTTCTCCTTAAAACCACTGCTCAACTGTGATCACTGCTCAACTTATGAGAAAAACTTCTACGACAGTTTTGAGAAAAATGTACTTTATCACTTATATCTAGTCAGAGGTTTTAGTATCTGTCCTATAAAAGTTGTGCAATGATAAGCTTTAATGTACGCATTGTCAGTTTTACATATTTAAAAGCAACAACTTACATATTTTTATACATTTTTAAATTTTTAAATTTACATATTTAAAAGCAACAATCGGAAAAGCTTCACCGTCGGCCGCTAGCTGTGTCCTGCAGGACGGAGGTAACTCAGCCTCACCACGTGGACACAGCTGAGCAGGACTTGGTGGAGGAGGTGTCTACCTGTGGATTCTAGGTGACCGTCCTTTGCATTACTTCATGGTATGAATGCATAATTAATCAGCCACCTTGCATTTCTATCATTTTCCCCTAACTTAGCAAGTAAAAGCTGATCTGTGCTTATCCCCGTGGAATTCTCTGCAGGTCGGACTTTAAGTACTGAAGAACGAAGAGAAGCATGTATTTATCTGGGGAAGCACATTGCCAAGAGAAGGCAGAAGCCAGTTGCTAAGGAAAAGATTTTCACATGCAGAGATACAGAAGCCCTGTAAGCAGAGGTCAGGGCAGTGGCACTGACCACGGCGGGTGACGGCTGCTCCTGGGCACAGGCAGGAGGCGGGGAAGCAGCGTCCAGTGCCAGCCACCCCCAGGCCCTCCTGCTCTGTGCCCAGCACCACCGCTGTGCAGTGGCTCCAACACCTCTCAAGGAAACGCAGGCAAACAGGGTTCCCGAGATGGAAAGAAAAACCCTGGCCCTGTGGCACTACATGGTCACATGTTAAAGGACAGAGGAGCCCTCTGCCAAGGTCAGGTTACTCACAAAGAGTCACAGGGGCTGCCATAGCGCCTCCAGTGATGGATGGCAGCGAGAGGGAATCTAAAATCCTAAAGAAATGCAGCTATGGTTTCCCACTGAGGCCAGGAGGGCAGGACCCTGTCAGGACAAGCTGGTCACGGCAGAGTCCTCCCTCGGCAGAGTCCTCCCTCGGCAGAGTCCTCCCTCGGTGTGAGCCGCACTTGCAGCTTAACTTGCAGTGTTCTTTTGCATAACTTGTGCTGTTTAAGCGATGGCTTTGCAACCTAATTGGAGAAGTTCAAGCTCCTGTGACAGCCCACGGTGTGACCTAACCCTCTGGTCATAATGGGCTAAATCTGCCATTGCACATGCCTCTCGGTCTCCCTCTAAAAGACCCCAAACTACGCCAGGCAAGGCTGACTCTGAGAGAGAACCCAGTGGAGAGCACCACATAATAAATTGCCCTCTAAACCTTCAGTTTCCGTGACAGCAGAACTGTAGGGTGATAAGGAGCCATTTGCTAAGCTGTCACACCACCAGAGACACCAGGAGGAAGCAGGAGCAGGGAGTAGGGAGCATGGAGCAGGAGCAGGAGCAGGGAGCAGGAGGAGGAGCAGGGAGCAGGGAGCAGGAGCAGGGAGCAGGAGCAGGGAACAGGAGCAGGGAGCAGGGAGC
>PVLA01017801.1:0-16249 GCA_004027455.1 Hydrochoerus hydrochaeris
CTGCCCGCCTGCCCGCTGCCTGCACATTGAGCGAATGTGCCACAGAGCAAGCACACTGCCCACCTATCGAAATGCTGAGTTTTTCTTAATTGATTTATCAGCGTCATGTATGTTGCTGAAATTAACTCTGTCGTTCTTTTCAGAACAGTAAGACTTTTCTTCCCACACATAGTATATATTTATTTTCAAAGTCATTCATTGCCTTTGTCACCATTTTCCTTTTATATTTAAGAAGACCATTGATTTTCGAATGCTATTTTTTCACCCAATCCATTTTCCAATTTCCAGTAATAAAATCACATTGTGTGAAGAAAAGCCATGTAGAAGGTGGTGTGCAGGGCTCTTCTGCACCTCCTGCCCAGCATGGGGCAAACCTGGGCACAGGTGTGGGTTTTCAGGAAAGCACAGGAGAGGATGTGATAACTCCATCAGCTTGTGTGTCCTCCTGCCCAGCCAGTGGTCTGTGGGCTTTCGCTTCCATTCTTGCTTTTTAAAGATCTTCACTGCTTTTTCATTTTGCAGAAATATGTACAGTGGTCCCTTGGTTCACGAACTTGATTGGTTCCATGATTCTGGAGAAGATGGCCGTGTTCCTGTTGGTGTGGGAAACATGGCTGGGGCTGTGTTTGTCACCTAATGTAGTTTGCAGACAAAAACAAAATTTTGCCAAACACTTCTGCTTGCAAATCACTCACACACAAGAGCTTTGATGAAGCAAGGTACCACTGTATTAGGGAAGAAGGCGACAATATAAAAAATACAAATAAAAAGTCAGCCACCCTGGACAATATGAAAAATACAAATAAAAAGTCAGCCCCCTTGGCCGGGGGTTTAGCTCAGCGGCGTTAAGTGCCTGCTCTGTAAACACGAGGTCGTGAGTTCAATCCCCGGCACCAAAAAAAAAAAAAAAAAGTCAGCCCCCTTAATCCACCCACTAGCAATTTAATAATTTAATTTGTTTAAAATAATTTGATTATTTTCTAATAGCCTGTCTTAGTTACCTTCTCATCCCTGGGACACAATAATCAACGTCTACAGCTTAAAGAAGGAGAGGTTTATTTTGGCTCATGGTTTATAGGCATTCCAGTTCATAGTTGACGGGCTCTCAGGCAGGGTGGCATGGCAGAGGGGCCTGGCAGGGCAAAGACAGCTCACAGCAGGGCAGCAGGAAGCAGAGAGATCCAGGGAGGAGCTAGACTTCTGGGCCAGTGACCCACTCCTCCAACATCACATTTAGCTGATGAGTATCATGCACTCATGTCCAGTCCCCTCGCCAAAGCCCCAGCTATGCGCACATGAGGCTTTGGAGGGGCATCCAGGTGTAAACCCTAACCTAACCCACATACATATATATTCCTACTACATTCTTCCCTATCAGGTTTATTATTTTGTATAAGCGGTATACCACAAACACTGCTTAAAATTTGTTGTTTCCATTTAAGAAATACTTTGGCCTATAGTGTGGCTGTGTCATAATTGGCCAAGTCATTCCAGACTGTACTGTTCAGGGGCAGAATCAGGAGTAACCTCAGTTCGTACATTGCAGCTGCCTCAGTTCTTCCCCTCCTTGAGGAAGCCGGGCATCCCCAGCTCTAGGGCAGTCTTGTTTTCAATTACATCGTGACACTGAAGGTGATTTATGACTTCCTGAAAAACTGCTTCCTGCACTCCTGCTTTAGTCCTTCAGTCCTAATAGGCGCAGCTTCTGACCCGGGCTGTCCTTTCTGTGTGGCTCTAGCATGGCATGCTGCACTTCTGCGGATTTAAAGTCCTCGCCCCTCAGATCAGTTTTGCTCCTAAGCATTCATCAGAAGAGGAAAGAAAAGCAATGTTGGCCTCCTGGGCCCAGCGGCTGAAGAGCTTGTGACAGGAAGAGCCCATCCAGTGCTCACCACCATGGCACTTCGGGCAGTGACCCGGGTGCTCAAGCCCATCGCTGAGACCCACGCACCCATGGGAGAAGATGACGTCACCAAACAAGCTGTAGACGTCGATTATTGTGTCTCAGGGATGAGAAAGTAACTAAGACAGGCTATCAGAAAATAATCAAATTATTTTAAACAAATTAAATTATTAAATCGCTAGTGGGTGGATTAAGGGTTGCTACAGAGACCCAGAACTACTTCCTGCTGCTCACAAATGAGTCCAGCTTGGTCCCACTGTCCAGAACAGTAGCTCGTGTTCATGGTTTCTGTTGACTGATCCTTGTTCAGCTGGGTTCCATTTCTTTAGTGTTTGTCTAATATCTGTCTCGCTATGTTCAGTCTTCGTGGTAGTTTTAATTTCCAGAGAGTTCTCCGGATGTGGAGCTAGATTCTTTTTTTCTTTGTTTGTTAGGTTTCATTTCATGGCTCAACTTGAGAGTCCCTGTATTTTTGCTACAAAGTGTAATCCATTGGAAGCTAATGTTTTAGTGCTGTTGGTACCTATTTTTTGTCTTCTTTTTCTCTTTATGCTTGCATTATGACTGTGAAGTGTCCATTGAACAGCTGGTTACCATGTGTTTAAAATCATTTGGTACTGGTTACAATGAAACTTTCAGTGCCTTAGCCTGGTGGCCTCCTGTCACTGTGTGCATGGTCCTGGAACACGACCGTCAGTCACCCCGAGGTGTTGGTGTGTGTCACTGTGGGATTCTCCCCGAGTGTCAGTGTAAGGGATCAGATTCCACCACCACCGCCACCCTCACGAATCATTGTCTTTGGTGTCCTCCCCCTCACTGTTATCACTGCAGAGGACACCAGCACCCAGGGGACCTTCCTTAGCATTCCAGCAGCCCCACAGAGCCCCGACCCCCCACCCAGCTTCCTGTTGGCGTCGCCATCTCCACACCACCTTGTGCCTGCGTCTCCTGCATCTTCCTTTCCCCTGGACCCCTCTGCAGCTCTTCAGCAGCAGCGTCAGCCCTTCTCCAGCTGCATGTCCTTCCTGCACTTTGGAAAGGTTCATTTAGCTCACAGTTTGTGGAGGTTTCAGTCCATAATCAGCTGGCTCCAAGACAAGGTGGCCTGGCACCGGGGCAACACTTCAAGGCAGTGGCCAGCAAAAGCAGCCAGAGCAAAAAAGGGGAGAACAAGCCTTTTCCCCTCCGCTGTATGGTACACAGGGCACCCCCTACCCTTCCAGGGTGGGTTTAGCACTCACCCAAATGTCTTTGCCCTCCTCTTGCACAGGATGAAGATGTTTACAAAGTAAGGACCCTGGCTCCCTGCTGAGTCTCTTAGTTAAAGTTCTAAACTGCTCAAGTTGACACAGTGTATCAACTATAACAGCCATCTAATCTGTTTCCAAATACACCTTTTCTTTCTTCCACAGCTTCTCTAGCACTTTCTCAGAGATGTTTTCTTCCCACTCTTGATCTGAACTGTTTTTCTGTATTTTCGGTCACCTCTTCAGGCTGTTTCTGTTATTTGTTCTCCAGTGATCTTTCCAGTACATCATTTTTTTTTTTTAAAGGCCCTACAATGGCTCTGTCTTCTGGGGTCCACGATCTTAAGTTTATTTCAGAAATATTTGCTTCAGAATCTCCCACCCTCCTGATTTTTCAAGCATCTTTTTCCATGTAAGTTCTTTAAACACTCGGACCTCCATCCTGGACATACTGAGGCACAGCAGAAATGCCTTACTTTGGAAAGCCCTGCCCTTCATGAAGCAAAGATGATCTTGGGACACAGACAGTGCCTCCTATCTCCCAGGGCATGAAAAGAGGTTCCCAGCCCCTTCAGCCCGGCCCCCTTGACCCATCCCATGTTGGATGGGGGTTCCCAGCCTCCAGACCACTTTGCATCAAAGCTTTGAGGTGACCACTGCCCCATGTTCTGCCATCCAGGTGTCTTTCAAAGAGAAGGAGCCCCCTTGTTGGCCCAGAGCTCTGGTGCCTGTCCCAGGAAGTGCTCCCTACACATCCGTTAAAGAGAAGGCCGAATCCTTCTGCACCCTGCCCACATCACAGGTTGCAGAGCGCAGCTGCCAGCAGGACTCCCACAGCCCTGTACAGGGACTTACAAATCTCTGAGCAGCAGGTGGGACAAATGGACTTCATCCCAGCTGGACACTTTCAGTGTTTTGAAAGTGTCTGCCACTGAACACTTTCAGTGTTTGTTGCTCGTTCTGTAGTTTCTCCTCTGCTCCGTGCTCACAGAAACTGGTGCCCGCCCTTCACAGGGGACTGAAGGCTCAGAGGGCAGGGGTGGGGGAAGAGGTGCCCTGTGAGTGTCTCCCTTCTTCCCGCTGGCCCAAGGGTGCATTGGGCAGCACAGCTTCCCTGCTTGTCCCTTGCTGAGCAGGCTGCAGCCATGGAATGTTGGTAGGTGGACAGCAGCATCCCTTTAAGAGCTTTATCCTGGGGTCTTTTGAGTAGAAAGCCCTCCACCCTCCCTTCCCAGCTCCTGAGTGTGGGGTGAGAAGGAAGACGTCTCACTGCTCTCCCAGGTTTCTGGAGCCCCGTTACCCTGACAGCATCAGACTTGGCCTCAAGTATGCCAAGGTCAAGTCAGTTGTCTTCCAAGCAAATAGTTTAAGAGCTGGGACCTTGATTGGATCTTACTAGCTCTCTCCACCAATCAGTCTCATTGTAGTGAAACATAAAAATAAATCCACCATCACTGGGGTAGCAGGAGCTACCCTTGAGAAGAATAAAAGGGAATGACTGCAGCCTGCCTGTGTTTTAAGGCACCATTTCTCTTAGGAACCCTGGGCCCTTGTGGTTTTGCAGAAGTGCCTTTGGCTGTGCAGTCAGGTCTTTGAGCCTCAGAGGTGGAGGTTGTTAACAAAGAGGAAGGACATGTATGTTGCTCCATGTTAGCATTAGGAGTTGGGAGAAAGTTCTGGCAGCTCTAGAGCATTGTTGGTGTCTTGTACCCAGGGAAGATGAGGCAGACATGAATGTCAGGATGGGGGAAAATGTGCACTGAATGATATAAGCATTAGTTACTTTTCTCGTTGCTGAGACAAAATACCCTACACTCAAGGTTGAAGGAGGAGAGGCTTATTGAGCTCACAGTTTGTAGAGGTTTCAGTCTGTAATCGGCTGGCTCTAAGGCAGGGTGGTGTGGCAGAGCGGCAGCCGTTCCTGGCAGCAGAAGACACCAAAAGCAAGAAGAGAGGAAGGAAGGACTCGCCTCTTTCTGTGCCTTAGATTGTATCCAGTCCACTGGGACTAGGGCCATGCCACTCTGATCACTGAATTGATCCAGCAGTCACCCAGCCTTAATCCCCACACCCTTAATCCCAGGACTGAACCATGAATCAATCACAAACTCTAAATTCAGCCACCTCCAAAAAAGTCCCATCTTAAAGTGCTTGAGGCTTTGAGGGGACATCCAGACACAAACCATAACAATTTATTAACACACAGCGCTTCCAGCTGCTTGTTTCATGAAAATGCACTGAAAATAAAGTTTACCAGAATCAAGTCATGTATCATTTGAGCTCTTGAATCAGTGGTGGAAACTTTTTTAATTTGTATTAGTACATGCCTGCAGCACACAATGGTCACATTCCTCCTAGGGACTGGGTACCTGTACATAATTCTGTTATGTACATAATTCCTAATTCTGTTTTTATTTCCTTCCTCCATTCCCTCTATTTCTTGGTCCTCTTCCATTTTGCAAAAGATCTATTTTCCTGTTTCCTATTACTTACAGGGATAGAAGCTTGGTGCTGATTTCTCCCAGATTATACTGGCAGTCTGTAAGGTTTTTACTATGATTCCCATTTTACAGATGGGGACACAGAATCACAGGATTGAAGTAACTTTTCCAGTTCCCCACTGCTACAGCTGGGGGAGCAGAGGGCAAACCAGGGGAGCCTGTGGACCTCTTGGGCTCAGGCGCATGGGGTAACGGTAGCAGCAGGGAACACAGCTGTCTTTAGGAAGTAACCTCCCAGGACTCTACAGGGGAATTCACAGTAAGAACTGTAAAATCTGAGCTGCCCTCTCTGGACAAGGACCGCATGTTTTCTGGTCCAGAGATGCTTTTGCCAGTAGGTTAAAGTGCTACTCATACTCTTTTTCTTGCTCTGTGGCAGGCAAGATAATTTGAAAAGCTTTGCCGCAGCAAACTTCCCAGTGCCGGGTAAATCACAACAAACACAACTTTTAAATGCATTACTGAGATTATAAGAAATGAAGGGAAACATCCGAGCAGCTCCTCAAAACCCTTCACCCCACAACAACGAAATTAGTTGCTGATGGTGGGGTAGTAAACGAGTGTGGAGTCTCAGGCTGCCTCGGGAATAGCCTTGGTTGCCTCTTTATTGCTTAGACAATACCTTGTGGTCCAGGAAGTTAGTATTTATAATCTCATGGGAACGTTATTGAAATTTTATTCAGTTAATTTTAACCTATTACCTCCAGTACAACTCACAGCAAAAAGAAAGACACGGAGACATATTTACAGTTACAGGTAGCCAAAGGGTCCTGAGTCTGGTCCAGATGGGGGTTCACAGAACAAAGGCCTCGACCTAGAGCTTAACCTGAATTTTAGTAATTCGTGAAGAAGGAGTGACTGTGAGAATGGTGGGAATTATGTGAGTGATGTGAGCTGAGCTAGCGAGGTCAGAAAGCACCTCTGCAACACTGCAGAGAGGATATGCAGAAAGGTCAATCTGTGTAACACAGTTGAGGTAGCATTTAATATTTAGGGGGCAGTGCTTCAGTTCTGATGTGTAAACCTTTTCTGCCCTGGGAAGTCATAGCCTCTTATCTCGAGGATTAACCCCAGTTGACAGTCCTGGAGCTGTGTGGCTCTGCCATCCTGCTGGGCTCAACTTTTTAGAGGAAAATAATGAAAGTGAAAAAACAGGGCTGTCACTTGGCATCAAAGATATACATCAATACCTCAGCCAGCCCTGTTTACATTGCTTAGAGCCAATTAAGGGGAAAAGGAAGTAGTTTAGCCAGCTCTGTACATATCAGTACCTGGAGATAAGGCCAGGTTTAGCTAAGGTGGCGATAATTGCTCTTTATTCAAGGAGAGCCATTCTGATGGCCCTCTAAAATACCTGACACTCACAAGTTAAAGGAGGAAAGGTTTATTTTGGCTCAAAGTTTGTAGAGGTTTCAGTCTTAGTTGGCTGGCTCCAAGGCAGGGTGGCATGGTGGAGGGGAATCTCAGAGGAGAAACAGCCCCTGGGATGATAGGCAGGAAGCAGCAAGCCTTCCTTTCCCTTTTATCTCATCAAAGCTACAAACCTATTGGTTAGTGCCACCCACACCCAGAAATATACCAAGCCAATCAGTGGACTAATTTAGTTATCACACCCTTAATCTATAGTCACATAGATCCAACTACCTATGAGCACATGAGGCTTTGGAGGGACACCTATATTCAAGCCACAGCGGGGTCTAATCCTGATAACTGACCTGGACAGATGGAGTGAGACCAGACTGAGTGTGTGTGACCTGGGGAGCTGAACTGGGACCCTATTGAGAAGGGCTTTGCCTTTATGAAAACGTGCGTAGAAAAAGACATCTGCTCTTAAAAGGAGCACCAGGCAGGTAACCTATTTCCTTTTCAGCTCTAGATATTAAAAAAAAAATTTCTCCTGTACCATGGAATCTTTCATTGGACCTTACTCTACCCACATTTAAAATCTGCAAAAATGAACTGACTGAAGTGAGAGCAACCTTGGTATAGGAAAAGATAAACACAAATTCATTCTGGAGGGGAACATCTTCCCCTCCAGATATGAAGATGCCCTCTGATTAAGATCAACTGACTATAAGCCCTCCAGCGTTACCAAACAAGACATCGTGACTGTGAATAAGTGAAGCTTCCCTGCGTTAGATTTAATTACCCATGGGCTTCAAATATTGGTATTTATGAGCTATATAACAAAATAGCTGTGTATAAACTGAATACACCTGTGTTTAAAATGTTCAAAGACTTCAAAAGTGACAGGACAAATTTGAAAACAACAGAACTTCCAGAATGGAAATACATACAAATTGCAACTAAAAGCTGTGACTAGGTTTAACATTAAATTAGACAAAGATGAAGAGAGAATTAGTGACCTGAAGGAGATTTGAACAAATAAAGAAATGAAGGGAAAAGCCAGATTAAAGGCATAAAGAATGGAATAAAATTATGTACTATGGTTTTAACTGGATTTCTAGACTGAGAAAATTGGTGGGTGCTGTATTTCAAAAAAGAGAAGAGCTAAGAATTTCTCAGAGTTCATAGGAGACACTAGTATTCAGAAACTAGTTACATCAGTAGCCTCAACCAGGGCAGAATCCAATATCCAGACAGCATGGTGAGCTTGTGGAAAACAAAACATGAAAAAAAAAATAGATCAGCTCTAATGGGCCAACAGTTTAACGACAACAGATTTCCTAGGAGCAATAACAGGAACTAGAAAACTATGCAATGGTATCATCAGTGTATCACCAAAAAAAAAAAAAAAGACAACTGCAAATCTAGATTTTATTTTCAGTTATTGAAGTTAAATAAAAACATTTTAAAAAATCAAAGAAGTGTGTTGGCATACACCTATAATCCCAGTATTCAGGAGGCTGAGGCTGGAGGGTCACCATGAATTTGATGCCAGGCTGGGCTACAGTATAGTGAGTTCAAGGCCAGCCTGTGATATATCTCAAACAGTATTTAGAAAGATACTTATATCCTTGACGGCTCATTAGCAAAGAAAGACTGAAAATAACTCAGGCGAATGACATATCCAGGAAACATACACCCACAGGTACAGGGCATTTTGCAGAAGATCTGACCAATGAACATAGCAAAGATGTCAACTTGGTAATTAAAATAAATGCAAACAAATAATAACATAATGTTATAGCATTCTACATCCACCAGCCTAGCAGGTGTCTTAAAGTTCAGATGGTACCAAGCATTAGTGAGAATAAAGTGAGCATTTACACCTCTTACTACTCAGGAACAAAAAAATTAACTACAGATGCACATATTGAGATATATGTGTATTTTATAACTTAAAAGTTGACTGAAAAAAAAGCAATTTACAAAATACCCCCTACTAAGACTAAAAAGATACCAAAGAAAACCCTCGAGGATACATATTTAGATGTTAAAATTATAATTAAATATTCAGAATAGGAATGTGGTGGGAGGGGCTCCCAGGTCTTTAAAGGAACCACTCATGTTCAGTGTGTTAAACTAAGGGATAGGTACTCAAGTTTTCACTTTACTGTCCTTTAACTCTTATTTATGTAACATTTATATTCATACATGTGAAACTGTGATAAGAAAGTAGTAAGTCTAACCCGGACCCAGGCCTGTGATTCCAGCACTCAGGAGGCTGAGGCAGGAGGATCTCCGTGAGCTCGAGGCCAGCCTGGGCTACAGAGTGAGTTCAAGGCCAACCTGAATCATATATAGTGAAACACTGCCTCAAAAAAAAAAAAGTCTAGGTGTGTATGGTTTTATTTTTTATTATTTTTAGTGCCTCAGACATCCTAAAAGTACAGTGTGCCACTGACCACCCCCCCTCATAGAAACTGTTTTAAAAATCTTCTACCAGGGTGGCAGCTACCACAGGCGCTGTGCTTCTGGGACAGCAGCTGGGTGACCTTGATCGTAGAGCCGCCTTTTGGGCACTCGTGGGCGCCCCCTGGTGGCCATTAGGACTCTGACACCCCCACGCGTGTCTGACCTGGAGGCCCCGTGGTGACACTCAGCTGGCCAAGGTCATAAAAATAACAGTAAAGGGTAGATCAGACTTTCCAGTTTGCTCACATTTTGAGGCTTGGAAGCAACCTAAAAAATAAAACCAGGAGTTCTCGTGCAATTCAGAGGTGGGGCGAGCTCAGCGGCCGGGAGTCTCTGAGGAGCTGTGGGATCCACTGGAAACCTGGATTTCCACCCCCAGGCCGGCGCTGCAGTGGCTCCTGGCGGGCCTTCCACAGTGTGCTGTCCGGCGCACAGCCAGCAGGAGCCAGCGGGAAGACCCTCACACACACACACACACACACACACACACACAGTTCTTGCAGACTGGTTCCCTCTCTTGGTGGAGGGAGCGCCCCTCTCCTCTCCCAAAGTGTCCCTGGATAAAGGGACTTTAACTGAAAAAATAGCCACATCTATCAAGGGATCTTCCTTTTCTAACCCTCCATAGTGGAGCCATAAATAAAATTTCAAGGGCAAAAAGAAGGGAAAAGCCACTTTTCCAAGACAGGTGACCTGGGATGAAAACAGTAACACACTGGATTCTCAGCCCTGTGCTTGGAAAGGGCTACAAACAGGAGACTATTTGAGGATCACGTCCACCTTTGCTCTTTGGAGCCTGACAGGCCACTCCACACCCAGAGCTTATCTTGTAGTTGTTGTTCCAGCTGTACATTGGCATTTGGACTTGACTGCAGCCCTGTCCGCAGCGGGTGTCACCCTGCAATCTTCCAGGGGTTTCTGAGACAGAATGCTCCGCGCCAGGGATGAGGGAGGACTAGGAGGAGGAGGAAGAGGAGGAGGAGGAAAAGGAGGTGGAGGCAGAAGATTGTGCCATTGGGTAGTCCCTCGACAAACCACTCACCAGTTAAACACATTCTACATCCTCCTCTCAGAGAATCGACCAAAACAAGCCACAAGCGGTGCCAGAAGTTTATTTGAACAGTGAGAGGTGAAGGGGTTGGGGAGAAACTGGCTCTGCAGAGCAAACTGGGGCCCAATAAAGGAGGAAAGGCAAAAAAAGAGCAAAAATAAAAGTATGCCCGGTCTAGAAAATACAGAGTGGGCCATGAAAGTCACGCCAGCAGGCTCCTCGCGGGGTCTGGGTCCTCGGGTGTTACCTGCATCTTGTGGGGGCCCTAGAGAAGTTCTGTACTTCCCCAGCTAGCTTTGCCATCCCTGCTTCCTATCATTTCCCCCAGACACAAACCCCATCATTTTTTATGGGGTGCCGAGGGAGTGTCGGTCTCTGCCATCTATTGCCCCGTTAAGCTGGAAGGGGCTGACGATTCCCCTCACAGAACACCGCAGCCCGGGTCACTGGTAAAGAGCAGAAGTCTGTTTGGCTCTTGGCTCTGGAGGCTGAGTTCAAGAACGAGGGACGACATCAGGTGAGGTCCGTCTTGCTGGGTTACCCCACGTGGAGACAGAAGGGGGTGCTGAACACGTCTTATAGGAAACCCTGTCCTGTGGAAACGGCACTAGCCTATGAACCCATAAACCCACCAGAGCAGAGCCTCTAGATGCAAATCCTCCCATTCAGCCTCATTGCCATGTTTGGGATCAAGTTTCCTTCCGGCACATGAATTTTGGAAGACACATTCATACCACAGTATCCAGGGGCACACGGTGCCTTGAAATTTCTCTATTATATGGTCACCTCCTATCCGGTTGCCTAACCTCACACCTCCCACTTTTCTACACTGGGTTACCAAAGGGTCTCTCTGTAACTAAAGCCTGTGAATGTTGTCAGCCAACTTCCCAGGAAAAATGCTTTCCATTTTTTGCTTCTAACTTCCAGTAAAGCCCAAATTTCTTAGCGTGGACAGCAAGACCTCTCATGATCTGGGCCCTCTGACCCTCCTGTCTGCTTGTTTGTCACAGCTCCCACAAACCCCAGCATCCAGCCTTGGCTCACGTGACCTCACAACTGAGTAGAGAACCATCAGGTGAGGAGAAGGCTTTGTCTGCAATGACCTTATTCTTTCCACCCCCAGACTCTTCCTTCTGGGAAATCCTAGGAACCCTGCAAAATTCCCCTCAAGAATACCCTGTCTGGGGTCACCCTCACCCCCTCCCTTCGAACAAAGCTAGTGTGCCCACCCTCCCTGGTGCCACCCTCGGAGTGCAGTAAGTCCCTGGATCGCTGCATTTTTCTTTGATGGCTGGTTGTGAAAGACACTGGCGACATCCCTGGTTTCCAGGGGTAACAGTGAAATTGATGGCTGAGTCAGCAGTCATCTTCCCACACTGCTTCCTCTTTTTACCCACCCGCTCCCTCTAATACACTGGGCGCGCCCTGCAGGTGGGAAAAGCCTGGAAATGCCTTGGCCCTGGGAACACACAGGAGGTCGGTGACATGTGCAAAATAGAACCCGCCAGATTTTTCTGCCCTGGCCGTTGGGCGTGGTCTGACGGCTCCAGCTGTGCCTGGCTTTGGGGATGAGGTGGCTTATTCCTCCCCACCTACCCTCTGCAACCCTGGCATCTTCAGCTGAATTGCAGACAGCTGAAGGACTCTACAAGGAGGTCTCTGGCCGCAGAGACGGGTGAGGAGAACAAGGCTCGAGAAGCTAAGCCAGAGTCGGTTCTCTCCTGTGTGCCCCTCTCCTGCCACTGGATGTAAGTGGGACACCAGCCAGCGGTCTTCCCACTGCAGTGACCTAAGTACCACACTAAAGCATATCAAGGCTTGGAGCTCAGGAGCCTATTTCTGTTCAGAAAGTGAGATTGCTGTGGTCAGGGCCACAGGGTCCACGTGCCCTAAATCCCCAGTCTCAGCTGGGTGTGCTGATGCATACCCATTATCTCAGTCCTCCGAGAGGCTGCAACAGAAATGCAAGTACGAACCAAGCCTGGGCAACTCGGAGAGACTCTTTCGAAATAAAAAATAATAAAAAGGGCTGGGGTGTAG
Source organism: Hydrochoerus hydrochaeris (assembly GCA_004027455.1). NCBI lineage: Eukaryota > Metazoa > Chordata > Mammalia > Rodentia > Hydrochaeridae > Hydrochoerus > Hydrochoerus hydrochaeris. The sequence goes on from PVLA01017801.1 coordinate 12,562, forward strand.
CTCAGCGTGAAGGCCCCTGTTTGACTGTCAGCACCAGGGGAGAACAATCAGTCTGCAGGCAAAGCACAGCGGGAGGGCTCTTTGTCCTGTGTGGTGTCTCGAGTGCGGCGAGGGCCGAGCTGGGGACGGCTCACTCGTGCGCAGCGCCCGAGGGGAGCAGGCGTCCAGGCCAGCTCGGGGTTAGGCCGGGTTAGGCCGCGGGGATCCGCCTGACCCCGGTCCGCGCCTGCGTAAACAGACCCCTGCCATCGTCCTGCAGCGGTTCTTTCCTCCCTCTGACCCCGGCTTTCTGGGTATCATCTTCCCTCCCCCCCCTCCCCTCCCCCTCCCCCCTCTTCTCCTCCTCCTTCTCCTCCTCCTCGACGCCCCTCTCGGTTCTCACCCCGGGAGGCCGTGACCCCCGCTCCAGGCCTGCCAGGGCCAGGCACTACCAGGCCGGGACTGTCTGAGCCCTTTCGGCGACACAGGCCACAGACCCCAGGAATCCAGGCGATTCGGTGGACATCACGTCATCTCCATTGATCACCATCATTTTCACATCTCCTTTAAATAAAACAAGATCGAGAACACAGTTGGTGAGTTTGTAAGTGGCCGGAGGGCGCCGGCAGCATCCCGGGGTAATGACTCCAGGCGCAGCCTGGTGCGCTCTGGGGGAGGCCCACGCTGAGCTCAGCGAGTAGCCCGAGAACAGGCGGCTGGGCTCGGGGGTGCTCTGGACCCCAATGACCCAGACGAGCGGGGGCGGGGTGAGGCTCAGGGGACAGCACCTGCCCGGATCCGCAGGCCTGGAGTGCAATGCCCAGCCCTGCAGGAAGCACCCAGAGCCGGTCAAGGTCTCACCGCCTCGCTCCGCGTACCGGACGCTGGAGGGCCCCGCTGTGCGTTTGCTGCCCCCTGGTGGCCGATTCTGGAGGGAGCCCTGGGTTCGGGGTGGGCTCGGCCGGCTTCTTTCAGGAGCTCAGCGTCCTCCTCTGCTGCTGGGGTGAAGGGGTGAACGCTTTCATGTATCTCCGGCCCCTGCCCGGCTGCTCCCAGACACCGGCCCGCAGCTCGGTTCATCCTTTTCAAGGAACTCCGATGATGGCAGTGACTCACGCTGACCGGCACCGTGCTGCCTGCCGATCGCAGGTGTGTCATTCAGGCCTCGCTGGACTTTGAATAGCCTCCGTAGCGGTAGCAGGTTGAGGGCTCTAATCTGAAAATATGGGGCTGGGGAAGACAGCTCAGCGGCACAGCGCCTGCCTGGTAAGCATGAGGTCATGAGGTCGTGAGTTCAGTCCCCAGTACCAATAAGAATAAAAATAAAAATCTGAAACTCTTTGAATACGGACACGATGCCACAAGTGGAAAATCCCATACCTGACCTTACTGGGCAGATCACACTCAAAACACAGACACCCCAAAAATAGCATCTGCAATTGCCTTGAGGTCACGTGTGAGAGTGAACAGGAGTTTGATGACTGAAGTATCTTCAAGAAAGCCTTGCGGAGAGTTAGCTGATTGAATCCTTGTGGATAGAATCGAAGGCAAACCTCTTCCACTGTGCTTTCTGCTGAGCGCATATTACTGCCTAGGTGTAGGTGAAAAACACCAAGATGAGTCTGGTACCTAGGATCTGAAACAAACCGCTTCATGAAAGATGGACTTCAGGGAGCACCAGCCGTGGAAAAGCACTCACTCCAGGAGGGACATGTGTCTACTTAGGAAAGGAGACTGGCTTCAGATTTCCCGGCAAAATAGACCTTCAGGCTTCCTAATTACGGGAAACTCCCCCCTCTCTTGACGAGTATTTCCCATAATGTGACTCAGCAAAGCTCTGAGTATCTTAATTCATGTCCATACTAAACTTCTATTTGAACTTCCCTTTGATTGGCACATCTCGGCTGGACCCAGACTGTTTCATTTAATGATGTACGTAAAGGCATCAGGATACACAGCCAGAATGGTTCATAAGCTGGTTTGTTTAATATTTTACTTAGCAAAATCATTTTGAAGTCTTCAAAGACTACACCAAATATACCTGCATTTGTAGCCCCATGATACAGTCTGGGCCTTCATGAAGCATATCCTTCACTTTATTTTTAATCTCTGGCATGTTCATAGAGCCATCATTTATTCCATTACTAATTGTTTTCTTTCAGGAAGTAATGAGACAATTTACAAACAAAACATTTATTACATACATTTAAAACTTTAACCTCATTCTTGAGAATTTATGTTACAGAAATTACTAAAAATCACATAGTGATGGATTTTAAAAAATAACCCTAAATATGGGTTTGGGTAAGCAAATTATATCACCTTCATGTAACAGTAAAAATTTAATTATACACTTTGTATAAACTACTCTCACAGAAAGTGCTGCACATGGGAAATAGCTGATCTGAGATTACACACGACCTGCGTGGGCTCTCAGGCTGTAGGCTACCTCTAAGCTGGCCCGTTCCTCTTATTCGTGGACTGTGCCGGAAGACACGTGGTTTCCGATCAGAGCCAAGGTCAGAGCTATGACTCACAGGAAAGCTGTCAATGTTCCTTAGCATATCCTCTTCTGATTCGCAAGGCCTCCAGATTCCTAGGAAAACGAAGGAAAAATGCCATCGTGGATACTGAGTGTGAGGATGATTGCATTAGGCATGCAGACCTGAGGCTGGGGGCTTACTGCTTCTGTAGGAAGCAGAAGCAAGCTGCTCTTTGCTCCTGAGAGGTGACTCATCCCTGGAGTGTCACTTGCAATTGCAGCCAGAGAATGGCCCAGGTAAAGGGTAGCTGGATATTCTTGGCATGGCCAGCAAGAACTTGTAGGGTGCCAGTACCATGCATTATCTTTCCCAGTAACGTTCTTTTATGTGTTTAGTTTTTGTATTTCTTGCCTGGTTTTTATGTTGTTAGGAAAAACAATGCATGGCGCTTGCTTCCTATGATCACTACGTTTTCATAATATGAAGCTTTCTCTTAAAAAATAAGCTGGGGAGTGTAGCCACTTTCTAATGTACTCTGCATTAACTTAAGAATTAATTTATTTGTTCCTTGAATATTTGATAGTACTTGCCAGTGAAGGTATCTGGTTATAAAGTTTTGTTGGGTTTGACAGAAATGAATTCTAACTCTAGTTGTGAATTAGGCGGGATAAGCATGCTTGGCTCTCCTACCGAATGCAGCTATACAATCTGGACACAATCATACAGCAGGTATATTAGGAGTCCTGGAAGTGAATATTACCAGGTAGACTGGGCTAATAGAACAGAATCAAGGTGCAACTAAACTGGCCACGAGTTCTGCGGCGCCCTTTTCTGTCCATGCCGCGTCCTAGTCCATCCACGCCTTGTGACAATCGCTTCTCCAGGAAAAGGACACTGCATGTGGGAATTTGGCATGGGGATCTTGGAATGTTTTGTACTGATAATTGTAATTTGTGTAGTTCACATGTGTATGTTTTTATGTAATGCTCAATATGGAGTCGAGGGTGGAGACTCCGGGGTTGCTGGAGGCCCTCTAGATAACCCCTTTGTGAGGACTGGTTGTGGGGTTTTGCCTTCTGTGAGTAGTGTGAGAGAGTTTATGCGGGAGCTTTGGGTGGGAGAGCTCATGGAGGAGGATTTGCGGGGTTCCTGTGAGACAACTGCCCTGAGACACTGGACAGGCAGCCAAAGACAGGCAACTAGGACACATATGTTACACCACCGGC
>PVLA01017802.1:0-16244 GCA_004027455.1 Hydrochoerus hydrochaeris
TCACTTAATTCAAAAGAGTCATTGTTTCCTTTCAAGATAAGCTGATTGGGAGGCACAAGCCGCACAGTGAACAGTAGCAGCCTCTGAGCATAAATCCTGCACCTCTGTGAAGATTATGGTCACGGCAAAATCAAGGACAAGAGCATGTTTTACAAAACATAACATTTTAACACTACGTAGTCCTTGCAAATTTAAGGATTTGTGGGTGGATATTTCTAACTTATTTCTAACATATGTTATGTTAAGAATGCTAAAAAAAAGTCTACAAAGCAAATGAAAATTAATGCAGAATTCTAAAAGAAAAAATGGAGACCTAATGGGATTGAACCTAAGGGTGCAAGGCTGGCCCAAAATTTTAAAAAGTCAAGTAATCTAATTTATCACATCAAATGGCTAAAGAGAAAAAAAATTACATAATCGTACTAATAAATGCATTTAAAAACTCATTCTTCATGAAAATGTTCAGTCAGTAAACTAGGAATGGAGTCCTTCCAATTCATGAAGAATATCTACAATGTACTGATAGTAATCATAGTACTTGTTGACAAGAATCTAAAAGTTCAGAAAAAAGACAAAGATGCCCTCACAGCCACTAATAGAATAGACAGAAAAGGAAGTATAAGTGCAGATTGGGAAAAAAGACAAAAATTGTCATTACAGAAAACATGGCTAAATATGTAGAAAATTCAAAAGAATCAACCACCACCACCACCACAACAAAAATACACTTCTAGTTCTAATACATAATTAGAGTAAATTTGTAGAAAACAGAGTTAATAAAAGTCAATTGCTTTCTTATATTATCAATCATACATAAGTAGAATTGTAGACTAAAAACAAAATGCCACTTGCCTAGTGTTCAAAAAACAAAATGTTTTGGTTGAATTCTAACAAAATATGTGTAAGAGCTATGTGGAAATCTACAAAATCAGGAATAAAGAATCATATAAATAAAGAGATATTCCACATTTATAAAAATGTTCATTTTTAGCAATTTAATCCATACATTCATTCAATGAAACCTCCTCTGCCAAATTCTGAAAGTTACTTTGTAGATATCTACAGACAAATTGTAACGTTAACAAACACCCATAATAGCCAAGGAAGTATATAAAGACATGGAAGAATTTGGAAGATTGAGATTACCTAACTTCAAGACTTACTAAAAAACTACCATAACCAACACACTGCAGTATTCATGAAAGAATGGAAAAGTTAACCAATTAATCAGAAAAGACAGTCAATAAAAAATCCCACACAAAAATAGTCTACTGATCCTTGACAAAAATTCAAAAACAATATGATGAACAAAATACATTTTCAATAAACATTGCTATAACACTTGAACATCTATATGCAAAAAAGAAAATCTAAACAGAGAATTTATACTTTCAAATTTAACTCCACATAGGCCATATCTAAATATAAAACACAAAACTATAAAATTCTTGAAAATTTCTTACTCTGTCCAGATGGCTGTAACAAAATATAAACTTGGTAGCTTATAAACAACATAAATTTTTTTCTTGTCCCTCCAGAGGCTGAGAAGCTTGTGATGAAAACATCAGAAGGTTTATTTTCTGATGGAGGCCTTTTTTGGGATCATTGTTCCCTCTCTGAGTTCCCAAACAGTATAAGGACAGCTGAACTCCCTTGGGTCTCTTTTGTAAAGACACTTATTCAGCAATGCTCCACCCTCCTGAGGGTCAGTGTGAGAGGACTCTCCAGTGAGATGTGGGGCAGAACAGGATTGAGGGAGGAGACCTGCAGTGGCCTGGGGCTCACGATGGCAGCAAGTTCCCAGAGCCAGGTAGTCTTGCTGAGGCCAGATGCCGCAGGACAGCGGTGTCTCTTATCCTCTGCGTATGGTGGCCCACCATGCTGTGATCCTCCCGATTTTCTGTCGGATCGCCTTACCCAGTGGGAGATGAGGAAGGTCATGTACCTCTCAGGCTCATCTTGCTGGAGTCAGGTTCAGTTTACTCTTGGGACCTTGTTCTGCCCAGGATGTCCCCACCTGACCTGGCCCCCACAAACTTCCCATCACTGAGTCACCTCACAGATCTCCATATTGCAAGGTTGTTACACTGGATATTGAGTTTTAACACATGAACTTTGGAGGGGACATAAATATGCAAACTGTAACAATAACAAAGAAAATCTGTATGACTTTGGATTTGACAAGGGCTTTTAAAATACAGTGTTAAAGCACAAAGCATGAAAGAAACAACTGGAAAAATTATTAAAATTAAGCATTTCTGCTTTGTAAAAGATACATCAAAGGTCAAGAATACAAGCCACAGACTGGAGAACAATCTTTGAGAAAGTCATATCTGATGAAAGACTATTATCTAAACTGTGCAAAGAACTCTTAAAATTTGACAATAAAGAAGCAACTCGGATTTAAAATGAGCCAAACAGCTACACAGAACCCTATAGCTACAGAAATAGAGAAATACAAAGAAAGATAAGAAAAAATATTATCCATATTTTATGTCATCAGTCAAATGCAAAACATAAAATGGTAACAAGAAACCATAAAGCAACTATTTGGATGCCCAGAATCTACTAGAAAAACCAAATGTTGGTGAGATGTGGAGAAACTGAAATTGTCACTCATTAAGGTTGTACACAATGGTACGGACACTATCTTGGTCACTGCTATCTTCAAGTTAAAGCATCATACACACTTGAAGTTAAAGGCAGAGAGGGTTTTTTTGGCTCATGGTTTCAGTCCATGGTTGGCTGGCTCAAAGGCAGAAATGACATTGTGTGAGGGAAGGGGAGGGTAAGACTTGCTCAGCTCTTGGTGCCAGAAAATATAGAGAGGAAAGGGAAGAGACGGGGTAGAGAGACACCTTTGTAGATTGTGTCTCCAGTGGTCCATCACTTCCACACAAGCCCACCTCCTAAAAGCTCATTCAGGTATGAACTCATTGTTGTATTAATCCACTGATAAGCACAGCGCTCTCATGATACAATAACTTTCTACACATATGAGAATTTGCAGGGGACATTTTAGTTGTAATTCATAAGAGCCACTTTGACAATTTCTTACAAAGTTAACTATATGTTTATTTACAAGCCAGAAATTGAATTGTTTGATATTTTTGCAAAGGACTTAAAAGCTTATGTCTACTTGTCATGATTATGAAAAGTCAGAAGCACTAAATTAATTTCCTAGGAAAAAGAGATTATATTGTTTTTTGGAGAAAATAATTCAAATAAAGACAAAATTTTCTCTACATTTTTTAACCTAACCTCAACTTCTAAACCTGAGTTTGAGCCTACTGAAAGCTCTCAATAAATGGCTCAAGGAAAGATGATTTATTCCTTCAATGCACCTTTAGTAATCAAACATTCTTGTACTTTTCCGAATCACAAAGGAACTACGATAATCAATTAAAAGTTGGGACCAACTGAAGAAATACAAACAGCAAATAAATAAGTGAAAAAATGTTTAACAACATTGGTCCTTTGAGAGTTGCAAATTAAAATAACACTGAGATTCCATCTCCCTCCAGAAGGAATGGCTGTCACCAAGAAATCAGCAAATGACAAGTGCTGGAAGAGCTGTGGGGAAAAAGGCACCTTCTTCCCTGTGGGTAGGAGTGTAGGCTGGTGCAACCACTGTGGAAATCAGCGTGGAGGTGCCTCAAAAAACTAGGAGTAGGGGTGCTAATGGACCCAGCTATTTCCCTTCTGGGTATCTTCCTGGAAGAATTAAAAGCATCATAACATAGCAATATATGTACACTCATGCTTATAGCAGCACAATTTGTAATATCTAAATTTGGAAACAACTCAAACCCCCTTCAATAGATAAAAAAGATTCTGTCTTTTTATACAATAAAGTGCTACTCATCCATAAAAAAAGATAAACTTGAGACATTTACAGGTAAATGGATGCAACTCGAGACCATACTCGTAAGTAAAACAAATCAGACTCACATGTATAAAGATCATATTGTCTCCCTGGTGTGAGAAACTGAAAGAGTAAGGACAAAAATGTACAATAGATATTTTGAAATAGGAAGAAATTTTTCAAAAGGAAAGAGGAGCTAGGGTGGGGGAAAAGGGGAAATAAAAGTAGAGAAAAGGAAACAAAAATAAATACAAGGTAGTTATACTACTAGTTTGTCTTAGCTCATTGAAAAGAAAGGTTTGTGCTAATATGATTTGGAGAATTTTTATGCCCATATCTTGTACTCTGAAGATAACAATAGGCAATGATTTATGTACTGTTATTGTATTATTTTATTATGAAATTTTTATTTTTACCCAAATTAAAATAGGAGCAAATTTTTCCCTTGATATGAAAGAATACATGCTTTACTGAAGCAATGAGATTTTGTAATTTATGCTCTAATCAAAATGGATTCACAAGTGTACTGTTACCTGGACAGTGAACGGATGAAGAAACTCTGTTTGGTTTGTTTCAGATTGATTGATGATGAGAGAATCATTGCCTGGAAGCTGATTGGACCACATGATGATGGTCTTGTCTTACTCCCCATTTTTCTGGCCTCCTTTTACTGGTTGGTAGAGTATGCATAAATTTTCAGTTTCCTGGGAAACCCATGGAGGCTTCTCAGGTAAAATAATACTTCAGTCATTTTTTTCTAAAGAATTTCATTGGCTTTTTTGACCTGGAAAAAATTTTAACTCAGATTATTGTGCAAATCTTTATCTGTCTGAACTCACTCATTTGTATCCAATTCTTGGTTTCTGAAATTTTCACCTCAAAGTAAAAAAAAAAAAAAAAGAAAGAAAAAAAAATCCAGAGGAGAGAGAAATAAGCTTCCCAGAGAGAAAGAATGAAGCACTATTCGTATTCATTTTCACAAATGCCATATGCTCTGTGGATTTGGTCTGCAATCTGGAGCTACAGCTGTAATGGCCCCTGCTGGGTAAACAGACATTTGTAGGTGTGCAGTGGAGGACTGCAGACTCTTGGCACTCCCAGATCTTAGTCTGAAATAACAGTGAGCATGTTTAGCAGAAAAAAAGAAACAACTTGGCAATTCTTGATCATTATGCAAAAAGCAGTTTCAGACTTGGGAATTATGTTATCATTCATAGAGGCCAAGATAATTTTTCCCAAATTCTTTCTTTTAAGCATCTTATGTCCCTCTCTCTTATGGATGTTTTGTTATGAAATTGTTTCCATTTTTGTTATTATGAATATGCTGAAAGAGATTAATATGTTAATTGGTGCTGTAAAATGCAAACATAGGTATTATAATTCACTCTCAATTTTTTTTATTCCTGAGTGTCACTTTCCATGGATTCCTTCTTTTTAGAGAGCATCATTGCCATGTATAATGTTTATATATCTATATGTATGTACACCCATATATGTGCATGTGTGCATACATGTATATACATACAATTTTAGTTGTTATATATAAAGGGATTTCTATGGCATATTTAATTTGAATCTAGTGGACTTGAGTCCTTTGTATAAGCAATATTACTGTGAATTTTTGACACAGATTGTGCTAGGTGAGGAATCCTAAGGTAAACATGCCTAAAGTAAATACTCACAAAGTACCAAAATGTGTTCAAGTCTTGTTCATGAAAACTTTAATCTTTTTTATGGATCTTCAGACTATATGACAACATGACTAACTGTTGAGAGCTGTGTATCACTCTTAAAATGCCTTATGCCTCAGTTTTCTTGAATTACAGAGGGATATTGCAGAGACAGTTTTCTGATGGTATGGCCCCTTTCAAGAATCCACAACGTCAAAAATCATTTTGTAATAATAACACTGAGTATTCCCGAAGCTACATAGTATGTGATAGTGTAACAGAAATGCAAATGTTTGTATTTCCCCTCTTGTCACTCTTGCCCTTCTTTCCAACTCTTACATCAAAGCAACAGTGATGCCCAGTTGGGACTCAAATTTAATTTTGGGTGGCTAACTGGATCAGAGTATAAAACAGTGAAATAACGAATTTCTCTGGATTTGTTCTTTAGCTCTGCCTCAAACGTTGCCATGGCATGAGGGACTCAGGGAAGAAATATTTTTTAATATGATGCATTACCCGTAGATTGAGATCCGATCTGCCTCTTTAAAACCTGAACAAGGTTTAACATCCAGGAGAGCCAGATGCCTAAGTGCAAAGCATAGCACAAAGTGCCATCAGTAATTTTCATTTTATAAAGGTTTCATCAAAAGGGTTTATTAAGCACACAATAATCATTGTTTTTATGGGGATACCCTGATTGAACTTGTGACCTTGCATTTGCAAGACAGGCACCTATGCCACTAAGCTAAACCCCTGACCTTACAATAGCCAAATTTTACTGGGCACAAAAAGTATCATGCAGGTAAGAAATCAAAGATGTTTTGTTGAAACTGTTGTTAAATTCCAGGACAGTACACTAAGGTACCAGGAAAATCAGGGAAATAGGGGAGGGGGCATAAACAAGCTGCAACAAACAGCATTTGGCTTACATTTTATTTCTACACACTCATAAGTTTCTACACGTTTACGCCCATCAGTGGCTCTGAAATTGTACATGCAGACGAATAAAGAGATAATGTGGAGAGATGCATTTAGAAAATTGCTCTCTGACTTAAACATTAACATATTATAGGGCTCTGAGCTAATGATGTATCCTGTCTACATTTTAGCATTCTCTGAAGGAAAGACAAAACTCTGCTTTAACTAGCTCCTAAAATGGTTGGAAGCACCAAATGAAAAATATAAAAGTGCTGCTTATGCTTAATGGTTTTGTATAAATGTAAGAGGGAACCATTACTTTCCCATCACTGTTCACCAGGAATGAAGTCCATGTTTAACATCCTTATTTTATTGAAAGTTCTCTTACTAGAAGTTGCCACCTACTGTTACATTTAGGTTTTTGTGTTCTCATTATATATATTTAGTGATCACAGAGTGCTTCAAAAGTCACAGAAATGGAAATTTTGCTTTAAATGATGAAATAACTCACAGAATGACATTCTTTTCATAGTATCACCATAGCTGCTACAAATTTGCTTTTTTTTTTCTTTGAATATTGAAGTGATTTCCTATGTCTCCTTTGGGTATCTTTGACGCTTATTTACTGAGGTACCTCTCATATTGTAAAGCATATATACTTTAAGTAAAGATAATTGTTTTATAGATATTCTATTCTGTAATCACCCAGGTCAAAGTGTGGACCTTTTAAAGAGGCACAAGCTCTTTTTGTCCTATACATGTCAGCAGTTTCAAACCTAAACATCAATTGAAAAGAATACATTTAAAATGTCAAATTCATTTATCATTAAAAATATTAATATTTACATGCATTAGATGCTTTAGTAAAAAATTATGTCCTGTTTATGCCAATCAACAAAACCATCAAGTGAGTATCTCTACCCAGTATGGCTGAGATGTAATCTTCCTGTTTCTTATCTCTCTCCATATGTATCTACCCATTTAAAAAGTAAAAAGCATTTACCAAACTCACGATGTAGAAAGAGTAATAACATTAACATCCACAAAACCAAAACAGTGATGTGTTTTTATTTTTTATTTTTTGCAAAACAGTAAGTAAATTTACTCTGAGTCTATTTAGTTGCCAGTATTTAAATGCTAATTTTTTTAACCAATAGTAGGTATTGTATCAAAGGAGATAAAGAAAATTAATACTTTGAGACAAAGAGGACTGTATAGGACTTATACAAGAGTGAGCATTGCATGAAAGCTTGGTCAAATTTGGAAGGGAGAGGACACAGCATTCAAGATTAATGTAAAGTTAATATGGAAATAAGTTCTACAAGATTATAAAATGGCATCAAATACTATGTGTAATATAAATGATGTTACTTTCCTTATTCCTGAAACAAAATAACCCACATCTACAAGCTAAAGGACCAAAAGTTTATTTTGCCTCAGTTTGTAGAATTTTCAGTCAAGAGATGGGTGTTTCCAAGGCAGGGTGACATTGCAGAGGGACATCACAGAGGAGAAATAGTTCATGGTCGAGCAAGAAGTAGCAAATAGCAAGCAAGGCTCAAGAAAGCCACCATTTCCCCTTTTATCCTATCAAGGCTATAAACCTTGACTGGTGCTACCCACTACGGCTTTCTTCCCATTATCCACACCCAAAACTATGCTGAAACAATCAAAGGACTAATTTAGCATCACACATCCTTAACTCCAGTATCACACACCCATCCATCTGTGAAAAGTCCCACCTGTGAGCACATGAGGATTTGAGGCTTAGATACAAACTATAATAAATGCCAAGGCTGAACAAAACCATAGTTGAAAATTCCTGAAAATTGATATTAAGAGGCACAGTTGAAAGAACTCTGTAGGAGTATTGAGTGACAGAGAACTGAGAGTTGTGGGAATGTTTTGAGATAAATGAGTCATATTATCAGAGAGAGTTTACTGAAACTAGATGTGCAGAGCCAGGTAGAATGGATGCTAAAACACAGTCCTTCATGGAGACTTTACTTTGAATTGGATGTGCTGGTAGAATTGAGGGGGAGAGGAGAAAGAAAAAAATTAGGGTGTTATGTGATCATAGATAAAGCACCATCCAGGAGAAGGTGGAATCAAAGGTAATGTGAACATACTGCTGGTCAGAATTACAAAATTTTTTCAAAGAAGAACATATGAATGCTACTCAAGGTTGATGAAAGAAAGTCTGAGTTATGGGAACACAAACTTGCATAGCTGAACATTCCGCTGTGACTCAAGCCATAGAACTGGGTCTCTTATCAGGCATAATATTAGGGTACAAATTGACAATTATCAGAAGATAAGTTACCCCTCTCAAGTTTTAGATACCCATAGGACAGAGGTTACCAGCACACCCAGATTGGTGAAAAGTTACAGGAGACTCAGAGACTAGATTTTTAAGGTGCTGCCCTAAAAAGAGGTGTTCTCATCTTTGGAAAGTTTTCTCCTTGTCCATTATTTTTATTTCAGGGAGAAAACTCAAAGACTTAAGGCAGGTAATACTACAAAGGAGTTTGGGGAAAAAGGAACCAATTGAATCATTTTGCCTTTTATTAAACCAAATTGAGAAAGAAAACAAACAGCAAATAACAGAGTCATGAATTTTCTTTGTCAAGAAACTTTGACTCAAAGATAAAGAAATGTAGGAAATCTACCGGGAATATAATGCAATAGGAAAAAATAACAATAGCAGTTGGTATATTGTATATTATGATGTGCAAAGCTCTCTTTTACAATTGCACATGAAGTCAATTCTCTCAACTACCCGATGAAGTGTTTTCCTAACTGTATAGCTGAGGAACACTGAGGCATAGAAGAATAAATGATCAGATACAGGTTACATAATTTAGTAGCCAAGCCAGCCTTTGAAGCAGGTGACTGGAAATTGCTGTTTTTAAACAGAAACTTCAAAATGAGACAAGTAATAATGTCATATTAAACTCAAATGATAGAGAAAAGATGTTGAAATGCAAGACAGAGTTAAACATTTAGAGCTGCTAAGTGAGTACATCTTGAAGACTAAAGAGAATAGTTTGGGAGATTTGAAACAAGTTGTTTTGTAAAGGTCAAACTAGATAGTTGCTAGGCTAAAAAAATACAGTCAAGAAATTAAGAAAGTACTTCCTTGATCGAGAAAGAAAAACACTCTTTAGTACTGAATACTTCCCAACTCAGTAAAAGTATCAGTAAAGAAGTTACTCTACAAATAGGAAGTGCTATAAAAGATATAGCTGCATGTATGTTTAGATGTGTGGGATTGATGACCATATTTCTAGGTTCTTGTCGGATTGCTGAACAGATTTGTTTGCACTCTCACTGCTTTAGTGTCCACTTTGTGTGCTTTAACTCTGTAACTTCAATAACTATTTCTAAAAGAACAATATGTAATGTATCAACTAGTGATTTCGTACTGTTTATCTTCTTTTCTTGAAATTCTGTAATATTTCTACCTTTTTTCTGTTTTTTGCTCTTTAAATAAAAAAAAGTATAGTTGCTATTGTAAAAAAGAGAATATAGGAAGTGTTATGAAAGATATAACTGCATGTATATTTATGTGTGCAGGATTGTTACCCATATTTCTTAGTTCTTGTTTGATTGTTGAATAGATCTGTTTGTAGTCTCACTGCCTGAGTGTCTATTTTGTGTGCTTTAATTTTGTAACTTGAACAACTATTTCTAAAAGAGCAATATGTAATTTATCAGCTAGTGATTTCTTACTGTTTGTTTTTTGAAATTATGTAATATTTCTCTCCTTTTTCTGTTTTATCCCTTTAAATAAAAAATTTTTAAAAAAGAAGTTACTCTACACATCTAGATGAAAGTCAATGTCAAACAGAAAACTAACACACAATCCATTAAATGGATTTTAAGTGGAACTCACTTTTCAAACTGAAGAATGTGAAATACAATTACCTTTGCATGGCCGACCCTACTGGCTTTGAATTCAGTATCCAGTAACCACATAAATCTTTACCAAAAGCAATCAGTTTTGACTGGGATTGCAGTGGAGTCCAAGAAATAAAGCAAACACATTAGCCACTGGGGTTTAAGGAAGATTTTTCCTCTTTAGATATGGCAGGGACATGACAATGATCTAATTAATATTTTGGATAGGGTTTATTTCATTGTCTATTTATACAACTATCCTTATATTTATTAGTATGCTTTAAAATGTACTTGTATTATTCCTATGCTCAAATATATATATATATATATATATATATATATATATATATATATATATGGCATATCTGATGATATAGAAATTCTTGAAAGGATTCATAGAGAAACAAGAGAATTCATGAAAAGCCTGCAAGATAAAATCTTGCTTTGGTCTTGACTTTCCAGTTTAAATTCTTAAGAATTTTCAATAAATTTGATCTCTGTTCTTGTGTATTATGTGAGATTGCTTCTTACAGATAAGCATTAAAGCTATGTACAAAAACTTTCCATTTGTTCCTTTTGATGTTTTAATATAATTATTAATGAATTTTAATTATGCAAATGAACAGGATGAACTGTGATGTAAAATGAACACACTGTGCTTTTAATCACACCCATCCTCTTTTCTACCCTCTCTCTCCTCTTCTTATTCTAGACTTTCTATCTCATCACTTATGTTTATTTCCTATTTCTTAAATCAGAGTTCAAGAAAGACATTGTTAAACAAATTTCTTCTTCAATTATCATTTTTTAAATTTCATGTACCCTTGTCTGATTTTGCTCCTGAAGTTATGCTAGGTGCTTAGAATAAATTAAAGGGCATTGTCTTTCTTTATTCCTATGAAGAGTTTAGCAATATATTGTGCTATTTCCTCCTTACAAGGTTAGAGGAATTCATCAGGTAAGCCACTTGGACTTTATAAGAATTTTATGAGTTTTTAATTATAGACAACTTATTCAATAGATATCAGATTCTTCAGAGTTTCTGTTTCCTTTGGCATTTTTGATGTTACCTCTTGTTAAAAAGCAATTTGTGTATTATGTATGATTTGTCTGTGTTTGGGCACAAAGTTGTTCACAGTGTTATGCCATTGTCATTTCAATGACTAAAATCAGTGATGGTCACTCTTTTTAAGTAACTAATATTGACAGTTTTATTTTTTCTTCTTTTTATTATTGATTTTTTGACTGAGGTTTTAGCAGTTTTCCTATTATTTTAATGCTGATTTCTTTAGGTTTATATTTACATAGAATACTTTCTTTTACTTTTAAAATTTCAGCATTTTTATATTTGGTATATACTTATTCTAAGTAGAATATACATACATGTTCTTATTATATCTGTGCTGATTATCTGCTTTAATTTACACTGTTGTTTATCATGTGTTGTAACTCTACTTTTAACTCTACAAATATAATTTGATATTCTATATCATCTTACTGCTTGAAGGGCTTGTTTTTCCCCTACTGTTCTCTATTTCCTTTGTATATTTTATTCCTAATCAAAATTTTTTCTACCTTTACCTCTATTACATTCCAAGAAATACTATACAATTTGTTTTGTTGTTTTCTATGAAATTGCAATGTATATCACTGATGTATCAGAACCTGCCTTAAATTTGAATATCTGCCATATTTCATAAAATTTAACTTTATTTACCCTTCATATTTTCTGTATTATTATAGCCAGGAATCGTAAATTATTGTGGCTAGGTACTTTTTATATTTGAATAATTTCTTTTGGAATTTCAAATATTAGTCTTGGTTTCTTTTCTTTTGTTACTGGGGCAAAATGCTCAACACTCAATAAAGGAAGAAAAGGTTTATTTAGCTTATAGTTTGTGGAGGTTTGAGTTAATACTCAGCTGGCTCCAGGGTAGGGCAGCATGTTAAATGGCAGCCTTTCAAGTTGACTGCAAGTGACAAAGGCAAAAAGAGCAAAAAGTGTAGAGCAGGAGTCCTTCCCTCTATTATACTATACGTGGGTTATCCCTCTCTGGGCGGGTGCAGCATTGAGAATGCCAATCACAGTGCTAAACAACCAATCACAAACACTAGACTCAGCAGATGTTGAGAGGCTCTCCATAACCACATGAGGCTTGGGGGGACTCCCAGACACAAACCATAACATGTATCTATGCATTTATTCTGTATTTCTTTCAAATATTTATTAGACCTAGATTTTGTGGATATTCTTCTTGAATGGTTTAATCTAATTCTAGTCATTCTGCCTTTTTCAGCAGTAATAATGGCAATGGAGTTGTTTTTATTAGAACGACATTTTACTGGTCAGTGAAATTTACTCTTATTATCAGTTTGTATATTTTAGTCATGAATAGGAATCATACTTTATTGCCTTTAGATGCATCCACTGAGATTCTTAAAGGGCATTTTCTAATTTTTATTTTCTCAGGCAAAACTTAGGTTCATAGCTTTGCTATACTGTTCCATTATTGAATTTATAAATGCAACTTAATTATCATGTATTATCTCTTTCTTTATATCATTGATTTTATGATTTTTAAATTGCATCCATTTATGTAAGTGAGAAAAATTAGTAATTTTTATTTTAATTATCATATGGTTATCATAAGATTTATTTTACATATACAATGAAATAACAATATTTTCCATTTTTAATTCTAATTCATATTTTGTATTACATATATAATGTTCTTTAAAGGTTTGAGAAACTTTTTCTATAAATCATCCTTATTCTTTTCCTATTTGACTATGTTAGCTTTCTATCACTGTAAGACATGTTGGAGATAAACAATTTAAAATGAAGAAATATTTACTGTGACTCACAGCTTAATAGGGCTCAGTCCATGGACTCTTGGCCCTTTTGCTTTAAGTCTGTGGTAGCACAGTAACTCATGCTAGGAGCAAAGCTCTTCTACTCATGCTTGGAAAGCAGAAGTGGCTCAGAACTGAAAGAGTCCTCCCCAGTGAGTATCCTTCCACTAGGCCACACCCCCTAAGGCTCCATCACCTCCTAATATTGCTAAAGTCCACTAACCAGCCCTTTAACACATGAGCATTGTTCGAAAAACATAATGTTTTTAAATAAAAATAATTTGTTACATTAAAAGACACATTAATCCCCAATAAAATACACAACATTCTTGCCACTTTCTGGAGCAGATCTGGAAGCCCTCTTTGTGCACATCTTTAATCAAAAGCACAGTGCATGCAGCTCTTGAGTGGTAGCCAATGGAAAGGCAGGTTCATAACCATTACAGTGTGCCCGAGTTTGTCCTTATCTACTTTATTCTCTAGATCTAGCACCATGTAATGTCTGACTCTTCTACAGAGCCCAAGTGATCATGAATGGTAACTGCTTTAAGTTGAGGACATTTAAGTTACGTTGTTTTAAGTTAAGGACATTGAGGTGGCAATGACAGGGCAACTAAGGACATTTATGAGAGAGCACTTTCAGGACCACTTCAGGAAGTGGCAAGAGTGAGAAGTGAGAGGGAGAATTTTGAGAGGGATTAATGAACTATTATAACTTATTTAATTGAAATATTCACTCTATATTTCAGTCATGGCTCATATGTGCCTGTGGAGACATTTACTATCTAAACCATAGTAGAGACAGTTTCCATTTTGGGGTGCACTAATTATGGCTTACATTTACCTTTACCTTTAAAATAATTAACTTCCTCATCTCTTCCCTTTCCAACTTTGATAATTAAAAAACACTTCCTTTCTGCTTCCCAAACTTCCAAGCTATTTCCACCTAAAGTATAATAAAATATTAGAAGTTCCCTTGTGCTATCTGCTTTTTATGTGTGCCTTTTCCTTTAACACATTGTTATCAATTGTCAAAGACTAGTCTTGTTGGAAGAGAAAGCTTACAACTAATTTTGACTTCTCTAAAATTTGGATGCTTCTCAGAACCTAAGTGGAATATAGGAAACAAAATTGTAAGATCTATGTCACAGAGAAATTCAAAAGAATTACTAAGATAAAGGGCATGAATTATTTGTATTATACTAAAATTTCCAAAAAAATGCTGACAGTTAAGTATTCTGATTAGACACATGAGGAAATAGGACCCAGGGTGGTTAAGACATTCCACCAAAGATAAAGAACCTATAGCAGTCATACTGGAAATTCACAAACACACACTTGTCTAACTGTAAAGGAAGCTCTGGACCACAATTTTCTGCATGTTTTTATGATTTCCAAGGACTGGTAATATTCTGACTACCAAGAAAACTTGTAGAAAATCATGATAAAATGAACAGGCCAAGATATCTCTAAGTCAACATCATGACATAATGGAAATAAAATGATGATGCATAATTTCAAAATTCCCTTGTAGACTTAAGAATTACTAATGTGAGATTTTAATAAGTAACCTGCTCTCAGTTTCTTCATTTAGAAAATTTACCAGTCTACTATTTAAATACAGGATGATAAAAATTGCATTTTTCATTAATTTTTATAAAATAACAAGAAATATAAAAATGACAATTTTATCAAATTTATTCAATACAAGAATCAACTTGGAATGACATCTACCCTCACGATGCTCAAGATAGTACATAAACAGGTGATTCTTGGGGTAAACTGTTAGATGTATAACTTAAGATATTCTCTGGACTTCCTTCTTTAAACATTTAATTATGCATATCTTCTTCTGCAAAAAATAAACAGTAGCACTTAAAGCATGTAGTAAAGGATAACAAAAAAGGATCACACAAAGGAAAATATTTTACACAGATTCTGGGTCATGGAAGTTTTAAAATCAAAGTTCTTTTTTTTTTTTTTTTTTTTTTTAGGAATACCTGAGGAGACAAGGTGTGTCATTAGGACAATAAAAGTCTGAGAAACAAAGAGAAGGAGAAGGGAAAAGAGAAAGTAGGAAATAAGAAGCAAGGAGATGAGATTCTCTGAAGTGGCTTCACCTAAATATAAACAGAAATGGGGGAGGTAAAGTCTTGCTTTTGGCTAAAAATCCTAGGGGAGGTACAGGATTGTAAACCATGATATTCTCCTCTAGCACCATCTCCCACCTGTTTTCATGAAGTTAGTGCACACAAATATATTTTATGTTTTTACATATATATGAATTTATATACGGTGCAATTTGTAAACACACCTTCATATATGTGTTCATATAATATAAGTATGATATACTTTTCCAAATCTTAATAAAATGAACATATTTCAACTCAATACAATTGCAAAATATTGTTAGAATGAGAATCCTTTGTCATTTGTGACTCACACTTTATGAAAGTCACTTCCTCCCCCTTGAAAACATAGCATTTAAATTAACTATTTTCTTAATCTGGTTTCATAAAACAATGTATGTACAAGGGAAAATAGGTATCATTAGTCTTCAAACAATGGATGTTCACAGCTTTTTCTGCAAGTATCACTTTTTCCTTTGCTTTCAACCTGTAAGAGGTTCCAAGTTCTTGGGGAAAAGTCTAGCAAAACTAGGAAAGTAATAAGAAAATAATGTTTGCATACTGTATAACACCAGCTGCACTTCCTAGCATAAATAATCTTCCAAATAAGAAGTCACAACAATCTTTTAAAAAATAACATTTTGACTGCAACAAGAATACAAATCTGATGTGAAATTACTCTTGATTTGATTACATAGGAAGATGACATCTCTCTTTCCCACACTGTCTAATCTGCCATCCTATAATCAAACTGACATTTTCAAGACACATTTATGCAATGTTTCACAGGAAGTGCTGTGGCTCTCCTATTTTTGATAAGCAATCCATCTGCATTTGAGAATCTACTGCCAAATATTCCTTTACTGTTCCTTTTCCCTCTTCCAGCTTTACTTTTCTACACAGCATTTA
>PVLA01017803.1:0-16249 GCA_004027455.1 Hydrochoerus hydrochaeris
CCTGCACAGCGCCCTCTTTCCATGCCTTTTTCTTAAGACCACAATCTGTTCTCTGCAGAGGGTAACAGAGAATCTCAGCGTTAAGGGACAGGGTGACAGTGAAAACACCACACCAACAACAGGGTGATAACTAGATACTGAGGCCCCAACTCTTCTCCTTCATACAGCTTTTAGAAGAGGAATTAGATCTGTTCTCTTCAGACAAGAAATCAGAACATAATTCTCAAGAAATCTGACCAGTCCTAGTGAATTACCCACAGAGTTATAAGATGCTCCTTTAGCAAAAGGCAGTGTTAGTCAGCTTTATATCACTGTAATGAAAGCCTGAGGTAATTAATAAAAAGGAAAGGTTTATTTTGGTTAGGAATTATGAATGTTTCAATCCATGATTGCTTGACCACATTGCTTCTGAGCCTGGAGTGAAGCTATATATCATGGCAAGTGGACATGGTAGAAGAAACTGTTCACTTCATGATAGTCACAAAGCAGAGAGCAGAAAGGGCTAGGACCTCTATATCTCTGTGAAGAGCACACCTCCGGTTACTGAACTTCCTCCAACTAGGTGCTACGTCTTAACAGTTCCACAACCTCCTAATAGCACCTATTAACAACATGCGCCTTTGGGATACACTAAGCATCACACAGGCCTAGAAAATCACCTTGCAGCAAAGCTTCGACTGCATGATGTCACACACAGGCAAACTCAAAAGATTCTGGCTGCTTTCAAAGTGCCTACTCTTAATCTGAGCCATCAGTCTAGGCTCACCAGGTTCGTACTTTCTAAATAAAGCTTCTAACATGACAAAGAGAGAATGGATCAAGTAAAAGAAGTTAGCAAGTTGAAGGAAAGGAGAATGTGCAGGAATGAGAATAAGGAAAAAGTTTTCATCCATATATTAAGAGAAATAAAAGAGAAAAAGTTGCATTTGTAAGATGAGAAAACTATTTTTAAGAAAGAATTAACATCAAAGAAATTATCTTCAGGTGAGGTCAAGGAAAAGAGGCCATGGAACAGAATGGACCAAAAATAACATGTCCATGAATCAAGTAATGGGGAATCCTAGAAACCCCTACCAGTCACCAGCAGTAGGACAGATGGAGAAACAGTAGTTGTGCATGGCAGGAGCACTAGGAGGGGAAAGAGAATCAAATACAGAACACAAAGCAAGCATCACAGTATTCCAAAGGCAGAGAGCACCAGCACAGATGCTGTATCTGAGAACCAGCTCAAAGGAAAGACAGTTCTACAGACTCCAAGTTGGGAGTGAATGCAACAGCAACAATGAACCACTGAAAGAACAAAACAAAACAAGAAAAGCCTCTGGTGAATCAGAGATCAATGACTGCATTAGTTTAAGCACTGAAGAATCTCTGATATAATAGCAAATATCTAAAGAAGAACAAAGAAATTACTGCAAGGGAAACCAAACTGAGAGCAGGGCAGAAATAGCCTGCATGTAAGAAGACGTAGGATGTCAGGAGGAAGAAGGATGATGCATTAACAACAAAATGCCACAGCAGCTGAGGGTGCCGTCTCCAGAACAATGCCTGATGCTGTCTGCAGACACTGGACAAGGACCAAACCCCGTGAGGAAGCAGCACACCTCCAGGTCACAAGCAGCTTCCGGGCTCCATAATCTAAGCACAGAGGAGGAGCCCTGCAGCTTGTTAACCAATAAATGAGAGTCTCTGGTCACCCAACTACATTTTGAGACATTCAAAAGAAGTATTGATCAAGAGATGAACCCTGTATGGGGAGAGACCACATCCGTGTGAACAACATTACTGACATTAAGGGTCCCGAACTGGCTGGATTCTTAGGTTGGCTTCTCCTCCGGGCCACAGTCCACTTCACACTGGGGCCTCCCCTCAGTGTCTTCATCCATATACAGGGAACAAAAATGGAACCTAATCATAGTTACCTTGTGAAGAGTAAGTAGGAAAAATATTTAGGACACATCTAACCTGGAGTAAGCAATGACTAAACATTTGTCCATGTCATTATAATGAATACTGTTGTCCAGCTGCATATTCAGGGAATATACTTTGCCTCCTGACCATTGTCTCATGCATTAAAAGATCACAGTCATGCTGTGTAAAAATAGAGGTAAACCATTAAATCCCAATAGACCCAGACAGTGCGTTTAACCTCCACATTGATTGCACAATCTGTAATATTACCTGCTATGTCCTTGGTAGTTGAAGAATTTGCATTAAATGAGAAATTGAGGACTATCATGATCAGAGAAGTATTGCCAACCCTACGTCCAGTGGTGGCACCTCTGAGTCCTTTCTTCACCCCCTTCCCCTCTCCTTCTCTTCCCTACTCCTCTCCTCCATTTTTGGGCCTATCCCCATTTGCAAAGTTCCCATCTCCCTGTTTCTTACTATCTATATTTTATTTTACTCTTTTTACATTTTGAGTTTCTCATATAACAGGAGTCATGCAACATTTAAGAAACTTTGTTTTTTATTTCACTTTAAAATATGTTTCAAGGTACATTCATTTTCCTACAAATGACTCAAGTTAATCTTTCTTTATGGCAGAGTAGTACTACACTGTGTGAAAATTTCACATTTTCTTAATCCATTCATCTGTTGATGGACATATAGGCCACTTTCAAGATTTAGCTACTGTGAAATGTATTGCTATAAACACGTGTATGCACATATCCTTGTATTAGGTTGTCTTTAACTCTTTCTAGAGGATACCTAAAAGGGGAAATAGGTAAGTCAAATGGAATTTCTAGTTTTAGTTTTCTGAGGAATTGCCATATTGATTTCTGTACTAGTTGTGCTAGTTTACACTTCCACCAACATTGTACAAAAGGTCCTTTTCCCCCACAGCCTCATCAGGAATTGTTACTATTTTTTTAATAACATCTATTCTTTTGAAGCAAAATAGAATATCAACATTGTTCTAATTTACATTTCTCTAACAGCCAAGGAAATCTTGGGACATTTTTCATGTATTTATTGGCTATTTGTACTTCTTTTTAGAACTGTCTATATATTTTAGTTTCCCATTTTTGACTGGGTCTTTTATTTAGAGGGGGTCTAGTTCTTTAAACACTTACATATGAGTCCTCTTTCTGAGGAATAGCTGCTAAGAGTTTGTTTTTCCCCCATTCTGTAGTTCTCTCTTTACTCTGTTGGCTGTTTCCTTTGTCGTGCAGAAGCTTTTTAATTTGACATGATACATTTGTTGATTCTTTATGTTCTTTCTTATGTAATTTGGTTTCTGTTCAGAAATTTCTTGCCTCCATCTCTGTCTTTTGGAATTTCACCTGTTTTATCTTTCAGTAGATTAAATGTATCTCTATAATATTTACATCTCTGATCCGTTTTGATTTTAGCTTAGCACATGGCAGTATATATGAGTCTAGATTCAATGTTTTGCATCTATACAGCCAGTTTGGTTTCTTCTTAATTCTAATCTTTTTAACCAAGCTGGTCTCTGCTCCACTTTTGCCAGCCCCAGCTTTACTGGCGCCACCTTCCTGGCCAAACTCAACACCATTTAAATAATTCAAGTGTTCTGTTTGTTTATGACTTCAGTATAAAGCTGGCTAAAATCTCCCAACAGTGTACTTGACACAGCCCCAAGTTCGAACTGCCTTGATTAATCCATAACCAGATTAATTAGTTCACTCTGCTTTATCTCAGTCTCCCACAAAATTTCAAGACATGAACAAAAGGTAGACAGACTTTATGCCAGAGCATAAAACACATGGTAAGGTTTTCAATTAGCAATAGAGTTCCCAACTGACATCTCTTGAGACTCTTCTTTAAAATCTGTTTTCTTTTTTGTTTGTTTCCTTTTTTGTTAAATCACTGTTCTGGTCTATTCTTTTCATTGTTTTGTTTTGACACAGGGTCTTGCTGTGCAGTTCAGGTTGGTCTTGAACTCTCTATGTAGTCCAGGCTGGCCTCAAATGCAAAATGCAAAATGATCTGCCTGATTCAGCCTCCTGAGGCTGGGATCACAGTTGTTTGCCATCATACCCAGCAAGGATTCTGGTTTTCTAAGCTCTGACCAAAATCTCCTATTAAGCTTGGCTTACAGCATTCTAGATGCTTTTTGTTTTTCATTTTAACCTGGCATCTACAAATTGTTCCAACCTTCTCTTGCAAGCCAGTTCCAGAGAATTCTGAAACATGTGATCGGATATAGTCCCTGCAACAACCCCTCTTCTCTGGTACCAAAATCTGTCTTGGTTACTTTCTCATTACTGAGACTCAATACACAACATCTGAAATTTAAAGGAGTAAAAGTTTCTTTTGTCTCACAATGTGCAGAAGTTTCAGTCCATTTTTAGCAGGTTCCAAGGCAGAGGAATGGTGGAAAGGCTTGAGTGGAGGAAAACTGTTTGATGTGCTGTTGGAGAAGCAGAGAGAGGAGGAGCAGGCACCAGAAGTAAAAGCTTCCCTGCCACGTCTCCAGTGATGCATCTCTTAATACTAGATCCCACCTTGGACTAGTGTCTCATCTGTAAACCCCCATAGTCTAATTACCTTCCAAAAGCCACACCTGTGAGCACTTGAGGCTCTTAGGGGACATCTAGATATAAATCATAACATGTGAGAAGATATGTATTTTGATGCTATCAGTTTTTACTTTCTGCACACATAAATTTTGAATATTTTCATGGTGCAAAATTTGGTATGGTTCTTTGATGTTTCAGAAAACTTTTTGTGAAAGAAGAATTTATGCAATTTTAATATTAAAAATGAGAATAATACCATTCTTAATAGTATACAACAAAACATATGTACTATAAGGCTAAGAAAAATATTTCTTGGCTTATGTAATTGAAAATACAAAGTAAGGGAAACAATACAGTTAAGTGCATGTTCTTACTCAACACAATAATAAATGATTTAGTGTTTCTGTAGCAAAAAGTTGTAGAGCTCTTAGCAAATATCATCTTTCCCTATCTGAACTAAACCATAAAACATGTGAAACTAGAATGTTCTATTCTTGTGTTTTGAGATACAAACACTTTGCAGTAATTCATATGTAGCAACAAAAAAAGGTATAAGTTCACTAAGTACCCATGTCGAGGTGATGTGCTTAATATTTAACCGATTTGGACTGAGCATTAAACTAGTCAGAAAGGATATTGGTTTTCAAAAATCTATTCAACTTTTCTGGGCTTACAGTTGAATACCAGCCAAGTCTACAAGCCATCCTTTAAAAACACATGTGTAAAACACCTTTACAAAGTATAATCATGAATTCTGCAAAAATATATCTGTTGTTCTTTTCTTGAAACATACAAGACTATTTCCAAGTCTTTCAAAGTGAATGGAAGCACAGTATTCATTGTCTTTCTATGTGTCATCATCACCTAAAATACCCAGTGGAATGTAATAGATTCCTAATAATTCAGAAAAAAGAACTTGGGGACAAGAGCAATCTTAAAACAGGTGTTGTGCACAAATACAACATATTCATTTTTCATGTATCGTATTTCCTCCACAGAATACAAATCTTCCATAGGTCTTTGTATGCTAAATTATTAATTTTTGTTTTAAATTCCAGTGTAGTTTCCTCTAGTCTTAAAAATGCCTCCTATTGTTTCAGTATATTTCTCTGAAGAGGAGGTATAATAAATTTGTTATTATTATTATTATCATTCACTCCATAGAATTTTCTTGACCTTGTACCTAGGGAAAGTAACTTTTCCTATTGATTTCTTTGATATTTGTTCCTCACTGGTTTTCTTTGGATATTCTTTTTGTGTTTACATTTTTCCTTTCCAATTACAAGGAGTGCTGTGGTATCAGAGAGCCACAAGAAGTTTTTCTTTTGCTACCTAGTTTTAAATTATTTTGATTTAATCTCAGAACCAAGATGAATTTTTCTCATTGAAGGAATTTCTCATTTTATTGTTAGTGTCTGAGAACTCTTCCAGGCTGGTGAATGCATTTACATGTAGTTAAATGCTGAGGGTGATTCCACTGCATTTTCTATTTTTCTCCTCTAAGGATTCTTAAGCGTGCCTGCTGATGCTGTGATTGGAGAACATTGTAGGCTTTTTCTGTAGGTTTTTCCCCTGGCAAAAGATTAAGAGGAAAAATGCAGCAACAGAGGGCCCTAAAGGCAGGGCTGTGCATTGCACTACCCCAAATGTGAAATGCATTTTCCTTCTGTCCCTCCCTCCCAGAGGGGAGCTGTCACCCATTCCAGGAAGGACTGATTTCTAGTATGAAACATACCCAATGGTTTGGCCATGCCTTTCTCCCATGGCTTTACATGGCAGACTGTGTGTGGCTGGGATGTAATGGTGCAAATTGTTCAATGGCTTCAGAGGTCCCAAATGTTAAAAAGGAGGCCATGTCTGTAAAAACCTGCAAGTACAATGTGTAACCCATTTACTTCTACAAAGATACTATTATTTACAAGGAAGGAACAAAACCAGGATTTTCACTGTGCCGCTTTTTTCTGCCCCTTCAATGCAATGAAATTATTCAGTGAATAATTAACCTTACTGGGACAGGAAACAGGACAGGCAGGTAAATCTTTTTACTGGTGTCAGGTTCCTACTTCTCACATTCAGTCATGAGGGCTGTTGGGCATTTTTTTTTAATTCTGTTTGACACAAAAGGTGGTGATTTTTTTTTTCTAACAGAGATGTCAAATCTATAAAAAAAATAGAAAAATTTAAATAATGCAAACTGAAGGTCATTCTAAAAATACTAATTAGAGAATTTGAAGTTTTCTGGATTAGATAATGATAAAGAAAATGATTATAAGAAGGTGAATACTCTGAATAAAATTTAGAAAAGAATTTCAAACTACAAAACATAAGGGACAGATATAAACCAGAGAGAACAGATCATATTCAGAAATGAAGAAAGCTATAGAAACAGTTGATGGGGATATAGTATGCCATTAGAGACAGTTAAGAAAAACAGGGTTACACTACTGACTCTGACATCTAGCACCTCTTGAATCTCAGTTTTACTTTCCAATAAGGTGGAAAAAATTTCTAATGAGCTCTTGTGAAATTTATTTAAAAAAATTTTTAAACCATTTCAATAATTTTAAAGTGTTATACAAACTGCACAAGCATGCACAGCTGGCATTATACTAATCTTTCTTCATGGAATGAATAGGGCACAAGTAGAAATTTTATTTATCTGTTAAAGTGTAGCCTGACCTTGAAATAGAGCAATAACTTATATACTATCCCAGATCTATTTCTGACTTAATTTCATGTGTATAACGATAATCTTCCATGAAAATATGTGTAAGTTCTAGATGGCTATTGTTCATGCTATGAGCTGTCATTATAGCCCATGCTATGTGAGGAGGCCATGCCGGACAATGGGAAGAGTGTGAATACAAAATCAGAATCTCCTGAAGTTCAACTCGCTCTTTGCCACCTGATATTTGTGAGATGTAAAGTAAGCCACATAATTTCCTTAAAACTGAAACTCTTCTTTGATGAAGTGAGCATGATGACTCCTACTTCACATAGTGGCTATGAAGTTCTAACTACACAGGTGCCCAGTAAGTATTTGTTATCTATTTTGAGAATAATTTCAACATCCTCTACCTCCACTGACACAGATAATACCTCCAAATGTGAATAGGTCAAAATGGAACGAATTGTACCTTCAAAATATTCTCAGGCAAACCATCAGAACAAACCTAATTCTTCCCAGAACTGGCTTTCAAGGTTTTAGAATCTTAATTGGTTCTTCCACTAACTTAATTTACTTAACACAGAAATTATTGCTTGGTCTCTCATTGTCCAGAACAACAACAATGAAAGAAATGATCTCTGGTACCAGAACACAGGTACTTTTCATTCAAAACACTCCATATTTGCACCTTCAATGCACCCTGCTACCATTCCAGTTGTAGCCACCCAAAAGCCCACTCACTTGTTTCTTAAAATTAAGGTTAAATTCTATCTACAGCTATGAAGCTCTCCTGTCCCCATACTGACTTTTCTGACTCTGAATGCCTACTTTCCACACCATTAACTTTGCACTTCCTTTGCATAACAATCTAATCATTATTATTCAGGGCAGAGTTGCCTAAAATTATGCTGTGGGTCTTCTATTTTCTGAATTCTTTACACAAATCAAGACACAGAAATAAATTCCACTGAAAACATCCCAAAGCTCTATGAATCCTATGGTGATAATTTGGGAGTCTCTGCTCTAGTGCTCTGATTCCATTATTTTAAAGAGAAGAATTAATTACACTTCTATTTTATGTTATTTATTCATATCAGTTAGCCACAAGGTGGTCTTGAGTTGCTTTCTTTGTGGCTTTTCTGTTATCAGAAATGTCAGCAGGAGCTGGCAGGAATCTGCCTGCCAGGGAGACTGAGGGAGGACACAGGGTCCTGGTCTGCAGTGACAAAAGTGTTTTCATTGTCCATACAATATCCATTCTATTTTTCAAAATAGAAACCCTTTGTCAGTCCCAAGGCAGTAAATCTAATACTTTTTTTTGCTAAAACAAAATACCATTAACCAGTAAGAAATTATAAAAGAATCACAGTGGTGATGGATTATAAATGCATGAAATTTTCAGCATCAGCCAGGTAAAGATAAGAAAAAACTCTAGAGGTGACAGACAACTAAATCAGTAAATAATGGGTAGAAGATATAACCATACACTGGGAAATTGCTGTTTTTCAATTTAAAAAATTATATATATATATATATATATATATATCTATATATATATATATATATATCTCAGGTTCAGCCTAAACATACACAACTTTATAGAAGCCAATTTTGTTGAAGGAAACTATTTACCTATGTAGACCAGAAAAGCTAGGTTTGTACCCTCAGATTTCCTGGACTACTTCATTGTCTACAGAAAGGCATTTGCTACATCACAGTGTCTTGCAAAGAACCCGCTGCCCTATTTGCTCTCCTTGTAAACACAAAAAGCTACACCGATTTCTGCATCTAGACTGAAGACTTTATGAAAACCTGCAGTTCTGAGTCAGCATTCAGCATGTGCTACATTTTTTTCTAATGGACCATTTTACTATTTTTGTTCTTTCTGACAACATTTGTCTGTTCTTTAGTCTTATGAGATGTTACTCAGGCAGATTTCACAAAAACAATGATAATGTTAAGCATTTCATAATGAAGAGAACACCTGTATATTACAGAAGTTTAAACCACTGGAAAACAGTGAGGTGATCCAAAGACAATCAGGCAGCGATATATGGCACAGAGGGATGGATCAAACCCAAGAACTTTCTGTTCAATGGGATTTGTGTGTTCATCAGTGCCACACTTTCAACATGTCAGATGAATCTCCTGTTATTTGCCTCATACCTGAAAAGTCTGTCCCCCCAGCCAAAGCCTTTTTCTAGTAAAACATTCTTAGCAAAGAGCCTTCCATGAAGACAATTTTCTCAACTTTGAATTGTGGCTCCCTTTTTAGCTTTATTTGCCCTTATCAGTGTAGTTAAGTACATGTAAAACTTTATACTTGCAAGATGATTCAAAGGCTTGTTACTTTTCTTTCTGCCATTTCCTATTGCTAATAATGCACCTTCCTTTCCCACAGCCCTGATCAAAACTGATAAGTTAGTAATGAAAAGCAACTTAGTTCTAGAGACCCTGATAACCAGCTGTCCCAAACTCACAAACAACATGTGATTTCAAAGCTGTCCATATGAAATTTTAAAATGACCTAATCCCTGAAATAGAGGAAAAAGAAAAGCCTAATTTCAAATACATAAGTTTCATATTTGCTAAGTCTAAAATTCTAAAAAGAAAATGAACACATAAAGTAAAATAGACATTTGTTATTTTACTAAAAACATATGAATTACAATAATATTTTAAATTAGTATTGATTTTAGGAACCTAAGTCCTCTGAATAAGACTGTGAACAAGTATTCTAAAAGCTAATTTCTTTGCCTGGGCAAAACTGGAGACATCATTCAGTCAAGGATTTTAAAGGTTGTGATGGTAACTCAGCCACAGAACCTCCTTTCTCCTAACACATGCCCAGAAACTCTATTTCTGAAAATTAAACCAGTCAACAATATATTCTCATCTGGGTATCCATGATAATTATGCCTAAGCAACAAAGAAAGCCTGGGAAATGCTCTACAAAGCTATAGGACAAGAAGCAAAGCTGACACACGATATATGTAAAGAAATTGAGAAAAAGTGCTCAGTAATGAATTAGAAGCAAGAGGAGACAGATGATTATATGAAATAATCTCCACTGGATTTGAAGTAAAAAATCTATGGCAAACAACTGCCATAAAAAATAAAAATTGTAAATATTTACTATTTAACTGCTATTATTGTTGCTGTGGCAACTACTGAGGTAGAAATGTATGCCTCCTTTCTTCTGGAACCAGGAATACAGTGATTCCATCTAAAATGTTATTCAGATGATAACTTTGGCATCTGTATGAAGAGTTAACTGGCTTAGAGGGAGTAGCTAAGTGCCACAGTACACACTAGGAAACAGAGGTGTCCCAAAGATTGGTAACATTCTCATTACATAGGCAAATGGAGCTCTTTCCAATATGGTTTTTACTAATATTGGAAAATTAATTTGGAAATGGGGAGGGAGCTAGCATTAAACAGAAAAAATGGTATAATAATAAAGAACTCTTGTGATGAGGTGAACTTTTCTGAGTTTCTGTTTAGGAGATAACTAATCTGACCAAATACAGCTATTTTTAATGCTGCTAATTGTTCCTATAATGAAAATAAATAAATTCTTGGACATTGACCTGAGTAAGGATGACATTTAATGGCAAGTCTCTGGTGTCATTCACCACACTCTGCCATCAGCCTGAGAGCTGACCAGGCTCCCAGAGAGGCAGACCAGCCCGAGGTGCCAAAATTGGCCCAGAAAAACTGATCCTCAGAATTTTCCAATTCTATGTCCTCACAGGAGGATAGACACATTCATCAAGTTAATGTTTCTAAGACGCTAAATGGCATTGGCAAAAATAGAAGGAAAAACATACATATTTTTACTTGAAAAAGTGAACAGCAGAAGAAATAATGTAGTTCTCTAAGTATGGTAATCAGCAAAAGAAAACTGTCACACCACTGAGACTTTACAAAGGACAGTGTGGAAAGTGTTGCAAAATAATACTAGAAAGTGAGCAGTAAGAAGTAAAGACTTTTTTTTTCAGGGAAAAAGGGATTACAGTGTACTCCAGCAATCTTCAGAAATGCTTCAAATAAATCTCTGCAATTTGAGAAAAAAGCAGGTAGAAAGCAAATGAGTAAGATGCTACAATCCTCTCCCAGCTTCTCCTTCACCTCGGAGACTCTGCATAACAGATCTCTAGGTCTGTGCCAACATAGGTGCTCACAACTTTTAAAAAAGTGTTAGTGTTTTCATTTCTATTCACTTGCTGAATTATTTAAAATTGTTAACAATTATGGTCAATTTAAGTTTTACTTTCTTATTCAAGAATTTTATGTAAATCTTATTTATTTTTACTTTAGTAATAATGGTTGTGGTCAGAGTACATATAACTTCAAGAAGTGAAATAGTAGCTTCAAGACTGTCTTCATTCCTATAAAATGTGTTCTTTAAGAACTATTGAGATTGATTCTCAGTACAAGAAGAAGAAGAAGAAGAAGAAGAAGAAGAAGAAGAAGAAGAAGAAGAAGAAGAAGAAGAAGAAGAAAGAAGAAGAGGAGAAAGGGAGGAGGAGGAGAAGAAGAGGGAGGAGGAGAAGAAGAAGAAAAGAAGAAGGAGAAGAAGAGGAGGAGGAACAGGAAAAAGAGGAAGGAGAGGAAGGAGAAGAGGAAGAAGAGCTATTCTGGACAGATTTATGTTTTAGGAAGCTTACAACATTGCTTCCTGTTGTAATCAGTGTTTGCAGGGGAAAAGATATCATACAGGATGTATAACTTATAGGATTATTTTATTTTATAATACTCACCCAAATAGTCAAATGCAAAGGAGTGCAGGGGGACTGTCCACACACTAGAGATGCAAAGAATCCTGATGAGGGCTTAGATCTCAAGGCAATGTGTTGTATGAGTCCAGGTGAAGACTTAGAGCCCATGGCAATGCCCACCATGAGTCTATCTGGAGGCCTAGAGCTGACAAAATGTCTCATGCAAGTCAGTTTCAAGGATCTTCTCTGAAAAGGCCAAATGGTGGAAGCTAGAGAGTCTGCACCAGTGGGATAAAGGATCAGCAAGCTGAGGGATCTGCACTGGAACCAGGATGCAACACTAAAGTAAGGACCAGAGCTCCTCCAAAAAGAACTGCAGCCATCCTTAGATGCAAAGAGGTCTTATGCTCCTCTGATGACAACAACAAAGTTCATATCAGGAAAGCCAGCATGACAAGTTTCTCCAGGAAAATCAACAGGCCACCATCTTCCTCTCCCATTCTTTTATGCTGTTGGTAACAATCCTCAGGTGAACCATCCATACTGAGCCACACACTGGTTCAGTTCAGCTGGGTAGTACAAATTGACCACCAATTATCAATCTACCAACTCACTCTCATCTTTTAAGACTAAAAGTATTGAAGTGGACAAATTAAGATGTTTCAGGTAAATATACCAGCAGAGATTTTCTAAGAAAATGCAATGTTTAAAATAAGAGTGAGCTTGTTAGAGAATTTTGAAGATAAGAAAAAATAAGTCTACTGATTACAACAAATATTTAGTGTATATTTCTTCATCATTATCCAATTGCTGGGACACAATACCCAACACCCACAATGTAAAGGACAATAGGTGTGTCTTAGCCCAAATTTTCAATCCATAGTTGATTGGCACTGAGGCAAGAAGGCATGGTGGAAGAACCCTGCTAAGGAAAGCTGTTCATGTTTTGGAAGCCAGGATGCAGAAAACAAAGGGAGGAAAATACATTCTTCTCTGTCTTATCCCCACTGACGACCTCCTCTGACCAGATTCCATCTCAAAGTTGTACACTCAGTTAAGAACACATCATGGGGGGGCACTGGGAGAACAAGCAGCCAGCACACTGCCCTGATAAGTGGCTGGGGGCCTCATAAGCTGCCACTGCTCCAGGGTGAGAACTATCAGCATTTCCTGAGCTCTGCATCATGTTGGAACTTGAGGCACTGGGAGAACAGGCAGCCAGCTCGCCTCTCTGGTAAGTGGCTGTGGGCCTGCTTGTGTGTGGGCTAAGAATCAGACATCAATCTACACCCCTCCCTTAGCAAGTGGGAGTCAGAGATCTGAGTATCTCTTGGGAGGATGAATGTAAGGGGGATTTCCTTCTACCATCTCTTTGAAGGGAACTATTTTTACCACTGTTTTGCTCAGTTCTGATTAATGGTATTGCTCTATTCAATAGTCTGTTTCTATAAGTTTGATATTTCCTTCCATTTTGTTCTACCTGACTGAAAGAATAGCTAATGTGAGCAGAACAGGATGTACTATTGTTCCTATTGTTGTCCTGGTGACATGCTGTGAGGTTCTGTGCCAATTTCACTGCACTGCCTCCTATGGGTTTGTTCTGTCTTGTTCTGCTTTATTTTGCTACCTTCAAAAAAAAAGTAGAGAACAAAGTAACACAATACCTCCAAAAACTCCAACTCCACCAAAGCTGACCCATGGGGCATGGATGAGGAGAAACTCAAAAACAAAGCAACAGAATAATATAAGGTTATTAAAAAGTAAACAACAACAACAAAACAGATCAGTAAGGTACTGAGCAACCTGAAACAGGGTATAACTAAACAGCTAATGGACTTGAAAAGCAAAAGGAGGAAAAGAAAGTGATCTAAAGGATATAACTGCATTTATTTTTAAGTGTGTAGGATTGATAACAATGTTGCTAAGTTTTTATTGGAATATTTAACAGAACTGTTTGCAGCCTCACTGTTTGAATGTCCACTTTGTATGCTTTAGTTTTGTAACTTGAACAACTATGTCTAAGAAGACAATATGTAATTTATCAACTAGTGATTTCCTACTGTTCATTTTTTTTCTGAAATTCTGTCTTGTTTCTACCCCTTTTTCTGTTTTGATTTTTTTCTCTTCAAATAAAATTTTTTTAAAAAAAGAACATATCAGGGGATTAATTCACCAGTGAGTATAGCATTCTCCTGATCCAAATATCTTCCAAAAGCCCTAAAAGGCTTTGAAGGACATTCTAAATCTAAAGCTTAAGGGCAGAGATTCAAAGGGCAGGTTCCAAATTCCAGAAATTAGGACTTTATCTTTCAAAGGTTTGAAAATATGCATTGGAACTTTTTTGGATGGTACAGAATTTTTTGGATGGTTGTGATTTTAGGGTAACCAAAAGATACTCTTAGTAAAGTCTATCTGCTCATTAAAAGATCAGAGTAATTTGTTATGAAAATACATTTTTGGAATTCGTCATAGATGTGATCTTTCTTTTCAAGCAGGAAACTGTGAAATTTGAATATTATTACCTGAAAATTCACCTGTGGTCATCTAAAGAGAAGGTATAAAAAAGGAAGGGGGATTATTACACTAAAGTTAGAATTGTTGCTATTAGAGCAGCTTAGAAGTGTATGAAAAATATAAACAAATCACTGAAGCTTTAAAGCATTGCTACAATTCAGGGAAAACAATAGATATAAAATATGATAATATAACCACAGGCTAGAGCTATTTCCTGTGTTCACCTATTTTATATTTACATCTTTAATATTGTAAGGTAAAAGTACTATTAAAATGTTTTAATATATCACTACTTTTATCAAATGCATATATGAATAAGATTATATATATATGCATAATATGAATTATATTTAAACTACTTTTAGATTATAAGCATTTGCCACGGACTGCATTTCCAATTTTGCAATGAAAATTTTTAAGTAAATATAATTATTTTAACAGATATTTTCTTTGAGGTCTTCTTTTTGGGATATATGTCTTTTGCTAGTTTGGCTTTTTGGAAAGAACTGACATTCAGAAATCAATGCTTACCCTCATGTCACAGATAAGAGCAGAGGCCATTTAAAATTAGAGTGAAACTCATCTACCAGGAATAAAAGATTTTCTTTCACCTTCAACAGCAAAATGCCACAGTTACTATATAGGAGCTAAACAGTAAAATTATGTACATATTCATTTTATATTAGGTTTCTAATGACATATCAAGTCAGACTGTCTCAAAGGCAAAGACAATGTGTTCACAAACCTTTTAGAACTTTCAATGACACAAACAGCCTGCTCTGTCTGGTTCACATGCTATAGGTTCACCACCACTGGCCTAGGACAATGTGGAAGCCAACCTGAGTTCTATGTGTGCTGCATTCTTCAGTGAACTTGGTGCTTCACTGTTTAATAAGCAAAATGCCTACTGAATGGTTATAGGGCTTAAGTATCATTTTAGATCAAAATCATTTTGCTGAAGAACAGCAAACTTATTTTGCATATTAATAAAGGGAGGTAGTGTTAAGGATTAAAACGATTTAACCATGTTGCATTTTATTTCAGTGATTACTTAATCATTTTCAGCTAAACAAGTCAGCTTAGTATCTGTAATTATGACAGATATTAAAACCACCCAAGCTGTTAAATACACACTTAGATATATAGCTACTTCATTAAAAATACATCACTCACTCATCTTTTGTTATTTCATGAAACACTAGCTAATATTATTGAGATGTGAAGCCTTAATAAATACTTAATGATAAAGGAAAAAATTGTCTGGAATATTGCCTAATTTTAAATCTCTGCATCTACATTGTGTTTCTCATGAGTTTCCCTATTATCAACTTTTCTGGTTATGTTGACAAAATTCACATAAATTCTTTGAGTAGAAGAATCCACAAACATGCATGCTGTAATTAGGCTGTAATTCTGAGCAGAGGTCCTAGGGACATTTAAGAGCAAACTGAGAGATCAAGGAGACCCCGCCAACCTATACAATTTAGAAAGGAAATAGTAGAATTAATGTATGGAAGTCTGGTATTTGAGTATTTTAGTCCTGCTATGTACAAAACACAAACTTCCTTAGTTGTCTCTCTTTCTCTAAATTTAAAGATTGCATCATACCTGTTAAAACTTTAGTACTTTTTATCTACACTGGTTTAAGTGAAGTTATGCATGGTAATGTACTCTGTTCAAAATTTCAACCTGCACCTCATATTCTGACCTAGCACATTTGGAGTATGGCTCAGGTTTCTGTCATTCTGACCAGTTCCCAAGAAAGGACAGTACTTCTGGTCCCTGGACCCCCATGTAGGATAAGGTAGGATAAGAGGTGCTAGCTTCCTGTTTGTGGAGAAGAGCCACGTGGACGTCAT
>PVLA01017804.1:0-16233 GCA_004027455.1 Hydrochoerus hydrochaeris
TTTATGAGTAATGTGAATTCCAAGGTGGGTGATCTCAGTCTGATAGAACTGCTCCTCATCTGGAGATACCTAGTATCTTATTTACTTTTCTTGCTAATGAGACAAAATACTGAAAGCACAGAGTTAAGGGAGGAAAGGTTTATTTGGCTCACAGTTTGTAGAGGTTTCAGTCCATGACAAACTGGCGCTAAGGCAGGGTGGCATGACTCACAAGGATCACAGAGGAGAAACAGTTCATGGTGATCAGAAGGTAGCAAAGCAATCAATAGACCTTAGCAGATTTTAGCTACTTCTTTTATACTCTATCTATGTTACTGGAATTAGGGTGGTGCTAAACCAATGAGTGGACTGATTAAATAATCACATACTCTTAATTCCACATCACACACTATAGATCCAACCACCTTTGGAAAAGTCCCACCTATGACTACATGAAACTTTGGGGGGACATCTAGACACAAGTCTGGTACCCAGTATCTCTTTGTTATTAAGAAGTTAAGTCCTTGGCAATCGGGAAGGACCATGGCAATCAGGTGGAGACTCAGGAAGAAGACAAAGCACACCTTCCTGTGAGCCAGGTTCTGCCATGGCGATTGGGAGGAGACTCAGCAAGAAGACAAAGCATATCTTCCTGTGAGCCAGTGTGGGCTGGGAAACCAGAAGAGCAATCCCTGCTTCCCCAACTCACATCCCGCCCCCCAATAAAACAACTGTCTGAGTCAGAGTACTCAGGGTGAAAATGATAGCAACTGAGGTGAAAGGAATAGTTTGATGCTTGAGTTGTTTGATGGACATTGCAGGCCTGAGGTCTGGGCACCTGTTTGGAGGAAGGCAGTGTACACTGTGGGAGATTTCCTTCTGTCATTCCTTTTTTTTTTTTTTTTGAGACAGGGTCTTGCTATGCAGTTTGGACAGGTTTTGGGCTCACTTTGTCACCCAGGCTGGTCCTGAGCTTGCAATGATCCTCCTGCCTCAGCTTCCCAAGTACTGGGATTACAGGTATGAGCCACCATGCCTGACTTCTGTCTTATTTTTGCAATCTGATGTTTTGCTTCCATTTTACTGTTTTGTTTTATTCCTGTATCTGGTAACCTGAGCAACTATTTGGAAGATAACCATATGCAATATAACAACCATTGTTAAATCCTATCATCTTGTTTTGAAAACCTATATAACTATTGGGGGTTTTTTTATTGTTGTTGTTGTCATTTTTCTTTTGTTGCTGTTTTTTAGGTTTGTTTACATCTTTGTTTTTCTGTGTTTTTCTTTTTTCTCTTTAAAATGAAAAAAATGTACAATAGATATTGTTAATTGGAAAGAAACTGTTCAAAAGAGAAGACAAACTATGGTAGGGGAAAGGAGGAATGGATAAAAGAAAAAAATATGTATATACAAGATAGTTAAGGTAGTTATATGGCTAGCTTCTATTTGATCCTTGAAAAGAAGGTTTTGTGGCAATATTTTTTAGAGAAGATATCATACCTATGTCCTGTATTCTGAATAACTACAAGACACCAATACACAATGTATCAAGTGTTGTAACTGCCCCACTACCCTGTTTTGAAACTCATTTTCATTGTTTATCTATTTCTCTTTAGAATAAAATTTAAAAAAATAAAATGCATAAAAACGAAAGTAAATAACTGAACAGTGTTATGCACAGATTCAGAGAAGGATTGTTTAATAAAAAGCCATTAAGATACTCAATAAGACAACTAGGGTTTAGAGGAAGAGACAAGAGCCTTTGACTAGTGTTTGTCCAAAAAGATATGAGCTGTTGCAGAATTCCTGAGGAAGGACAGTTTATGAGAATATCAGGAAATTAAAAACAAGTCTGAGAGTAGAGACAAGTACTCTGAAGTTGACAAGATTGAAAGCTGGCACAACTTCTTAAAAGAAACTAAAGACAGACTTTCAAAACTTGAAAATAGGTTTGTAATGTATGATTGTGAAAGGAAAGATCTTTTAAAAATAACAAGGAATCAGGAAGTAATGATACAAAGGCTAGAAGATGATAAGAGGATTTATAACTTATAAACATTTAATAAAAAATGCGAACAAAGAAGCAGGGAAAATACAAATGAAATAAAAAGGCTATTCACAGAAATAATTAAGGAAAACTTCCCAAACATAGGAAGTGATGTTCAGATATATGAGGCATACAGAACTCCAGACAGCTACAACCAAAACAGATCTATACCCAGAAATATAATAATTAGGATCCCAGAAATCCATCACAAGAACAGAATATTAAAAGTGGTCAGAGAAAAGAAACAGATTACCTATAAAGGAAAACTCATCAAAATCACAGCAGACTTCTTGATGCAAACTATCAAATCAAGAAGAGCTTGGAGTGAAATATTCCAAGCCCTGAAAAAAAATAACCTCCAACCCAGATTGATGTACCCTGCAAAACTGTCTCTCAAAATTAATGGAGAGACAAGATATTTCCACAACAAAGAGGAACTGGGGGAGTTCGTGACCACCAATTCAACCCTATAAAGAATACTGAAGGACATTCTAGAGAGAGAGAAGAAAATCACCAGGATTCCAGGAACAAAGGCAGGAAGACCTCAATGAAAGGGGCAGACAGTGGAATGAAGGAGAAAAGTAAACAATAATGACAAAAATAGCCTAGCAGAGATGAGGCAGAGAAGATTGGCTATATCACTGTTTTGTCTTGACTGATTTTATTCAAATCTGCTATGCTTGAGGGTGTCAAATCTGGGAGTAGGGGCAACTACCTGGGGATGGCAGGATTCAATAGGATACCCGTTCTGGTTTGATGATTAACTGCCTTTGAAGTCCTATAATGTCTCCAATGTTCAGTTTTTATTGATAGTGCTATGTACCACTAAGTTTAATTATACTATGCCTGATGATATAGACAATTTTATTGAAAATAACAGGAGACATCATGGTGACAACCGTAGATCACCTAGTATTGTGGTTTTATATGTCCTTCTCATTTCGTGTTTCTGTAGGAATTTGTATTGTTGACTTGTTTTGATTTGTTTCTCCCTCTAATACAGAAAGGCTAGGTATGCACATAGAGAGTTTTACATGTGTAGAACTTCTAAACCATTTACGAGAATTGATTATAGTTATTGTAAAAAAACAGAGAGGAAAGGAAAATATTCTAAAGGATATAACTTTATGTATGTTTGAGTATGTAGGATTGATGACCATAATACTAAGTTTTTGTTGGATAGATGAACAGAGCTGATTGCAGTTTCACTGTTTTAATGTCTACTTTGTATGCTTTACTTTTGTAACTTGAATAACTACTTCTAGGAGGAAAATATGTAATTGTCAACTAGTGATTTCTTACTGATTTTTGTTTTTGTTTTTATTTTTTTTGAAATTTTGTATTATTTCTATCCTCTTTCTGTTTCATTTTTTTCTCTAAAGAAAAAAAATTTAAAAAAAACAATAAAAAACAAAAACAAAACAAAAGGTTGGGGCAGACATGGTGATACATACCTGCAATCCCAGAACTAGAGTTTGAGGCTAGCCTTGGCCATATAGTGAATTCAAAACCAACCTGTACTACACAGTAAGACCCTGTCTCAAAAAACTAAAAACAAACAACAGCAGCTTAGTTATCAATGGCAAGTCCTGGCATACTTGAAAAGGTAAGTTGGAATTGGCCTTGGATTTAGAACAGTTAGTCCCATTCCCAGAGGTCTGGGGACAATCTGTTTGACCCTTTAGCTCAGGGTAAGAAAGGATGGCTTTTGTATTCACTTTTATCTTATACTATTTATATTTTTAGTTTAGCTTAGTTTTTTACTATATCTATAGTATATAGTGTTTATATTCCTTGTGTGGAGTTGGTACATTACACAACACATCTGAATTCCTTTTTTCTCATCCAATATCATATCCTCCCTCCCTCTCTCCCTCTCTTGATCCCCTCTCCTCTTTGAGAAAAATCTATCTTCCTACTTCCTATTATCTGTGATTGATTGACTGATTGATTTAGGTTTTTTTTTTAACAGAGTATCACTATGTAGTACAGTGTGGCAGACTGACCGTGACCTCACTTATGTTGCCCAGGCTGGCCTCAAACTCAAGGCAATCCTCCTGCCTCAGCCTCCTGAGTGCTAGGATTACATTCATGCACCACCATGCCTTGCTCTATATTTTATTTTATTTTATTTTATTTTATTTTATTTTATTTTATTTTATTTTATTGGTACCAGAGATTGAACTCACGTCCATGCACTTGAAAGGCAGGTGCTGATGCTGCTGAGCTAAATCCCTGGCCCTCTATCTTTTATTTTCCTCTTTATTTTTACTCTGGGTTTCTCATATAAGGGGAACCATGTGATATTTAAATTTGTGTGCCTGATTTATTTCACTTAATATTATAGTCTTGACATGCATCCATTTTCCTACAAAGGACTCAGGCTTATCATTCTTCATGGCAGAGTAGTACTCCACTGTGTGTAAATATCATATTTTCTTTATCTATTCGTCTGTTGATGGACACAGGCCATTTCTAAGATTTATAAATTATGCTTCTGTAACCATGGGTATGCACTGTAATGTGATGTCTTTAACTCTTTCAAGAAGATATGTAGAAGGGGAAAATGTAGGTCAAATGGAATTCCTAGTTTTTGTTTTCTGAGGAATCACCATACTGTTTGAACTAGTTTCCATTCCCACCAACATTGTAGGAGGGTTCCCCACCACCTTACAGCTTGGCAGCATTTGTTGTTATTTGGTTTCTTGATAAGGACCATTCCTATTATGGTAAGATGGAATCTTAGTGTTGTTTTTTAACTTACGTGGCTAGTGATGTTGAACATTTCTTTATGTATTTATTGGTCATTTGTACTTCTTCTGTGAAGTGTCTGTTCATTTCACTTGCCCATTTTTTGATTGGATCTTTTATTTGGGAGGGTTTAATTGTTTAAATTCCTTATACATTCTAATGAGTTCTCTGTCTAAGGAATTGCTGGCAAAATTTTTCCCTTTGCTGAGTATAATGGTGCATGTCTGTATTTCCACAACTCATGAGGCTGAGGCAGGAGGAGTGCTGTGAGTTTGAGGCCAGCCTAAGCTACATAGTGAGTTCAAGTTCAACCTGAATTACACAGTGAGACCCTGTCTCAAAAAAAAAAATGAAAACTAAAAATTTTCCCCTCTTTTCACTCCACTGTTTCTTTTGCTGTGCAATAGGTTTTTAATTTAATAGGATCCCATTTATTGATTTTTGGAGCTATTATTTGTGCCTGGGGTTCTGCTAAAAGTCTTTGCCTATATCTATGACTTGAAGAATTTTATCTATCTTATCTTAAGAATTTTATCTATCTTGTCTTCCAAGATTGTTTCTGGTTTAACATTTAGTTCTTTGATCCATTTTGATTTTAGTTTAGCATTCAGTAAGTGATATGGGCCTAAATTCAGTCTTTGCACGTGGATAGCCAATTTTCCCAACGTCATTTATTAAAGAGGCTATCTTTCCTCCATTGTGTGTCTTTGGCTCTTTTGTCAAAGATCAAATGGTTATTTCTGCACCCTCTATTCTGTTCCATTGATCCTTAGTTCTAGATTTTTTTTTTTGTACCAGGGATCAAACTCATGACCTTGTGTTTGACAAGCAGGCACTTATGCCACTGAGCTAAACCCCTGGCCCCTTAGTTCTGTTTTTATGACACTACTGTAACAGAAAATGACCCCCCCTACACCCAGCCAGTCTACTTCAGTTTCTTAGTTGCCCAGGTAATAGTTCCTGTTTCAGTTCTAGTTGCTTCTGTCTCTTAGAAGTAGTTGGACACTGTGATGCATAGCTGGTCACTATGATGCAGATTGTATAAACCAGTTCCCAACTGACAAGCTATTCTGCCTCTGTACTTCCTGCTTGCTTATCCTGTATAAGCCCTAGACCCCTAGAGATCAGGACCTGATATTTTGGGGATAATCCTGATTAGTGCCTGTCAGCATAAATCCTGGGTGTAAGTTTAGTGTTTCTGCTTGCTGTTACACTACCTTGCTGCTTTTATCACTGTAGCTTTGTAATGTAACTTCAGATCCAGAATTGTGATGCCTCCCATTTTGCTCTTGTTACTCAGGATAGCTTTTACTATTCTGGGTCTCTTCTGGATCCATATAAATTTTAGGATTGTTTTCTCCAGAAATAGAGGGCATTGTTTTTTTTTTTTTAAGACAAGATCTTGCTATGTAGCCCAGGCTGGCCTCAAACTCATGGCAGTCATCCTGCCTCAGCATCCCAAGTGCCGAGGTTATAGGCAGGCAACACCACTGATGGCTGTCTTTCCATTTTCCGATGTCCTCTTCAGTTTCATTTTTCAGAATTCTAGAGTTCCTCATCCTGTCTTTACTCTTCATTAGTGCAATATTTTATGACTGTCCAGTGGGTCCTGGATACAAGAATATTATCAAAGAAGTTTGGGTACTGAGGACTATAACCCTTTTGTCATTACATTTCTCCTGATGAGTCAGCAAAGTCAAATAATTGGGAAGGGACAGAATAGTTATATCTAACTGCTTCAAGCCCAGTAGGGACATCACCAGGTCTTGAGTTGGTGATCATCAGAAGCAGGGTGACTTGGAGCTTAGAGCTGAGTCCTAAGCTAAGTGATGAGACCCAAATGGGTTTTTGTAGTAGGTTTAAATGTTGGTTCAAGGCCTATTATTGAGAACTGAAAGAAATAAACTAAATAAAAGAGTTGTACAAACATTAACCAAGATGAATTATTAAAGAATAATAATTAGTAACCATTTTTACCAAGAAGAGTTTGAAAGCAAGATCCATATAATATTTTTTGTGATGGTTATAATCAGGCACTTAAGCATAAAACTTCCTTATAACTTCTCAGTGTTACTTATC
This sequence comes from Hydrochoerus hydrochaeris, assembly GCA_004027455.1. Lineage (NCBI taxonomy): Eukaryota > Metazoa > Chordata > Mammalia > Rodentia > Hydrochaeridae > Hydrochoerus > Hydrochoerus hydrochaeris. The sequence goes on from PVLA01017804.1 coordinate 6,860, forward strand.
TTTCAGTAGCATTGACATGAGTGACTCCATTTTGATTTTGACATCTTTCATGGTTTTCTTATATTGCCCCTTGTCTTGAAGGTATTATCTATTAATTTATTGTCCCTCATTGCTGGGAAGCAGTTGTAGTTGGTAGAATTTGGTTTTGTGATGGAGGGGAAGTAATTGATGATTTAGAGTTATTGACATAGCCCCTTTTAGACAAAAAGGAATTAAAGGAATATATCTTAGACCCAATCAAACCAAAAAAAGTAAAAATCAGATAGCCAGACATGTCCTTTTGTGAGTCTCATCTTCTACAAGTCTTTTCTTTATTGTTGCTTTTGTTGTTACGAAACAAGGTCTCACTATGCAGTTCAGGCTGCTGTGAATTCACTATGTAGCCTCGACTGCCCTTGAACTCTCAATGATCCCCCTTTCTGGGTCTCCCAAGTGCTAGGATTACAGGCGTACACCACCACACGCCACTTCCAAAAGTATATTTTATACTTATAACTTTCTTTATATCATTTTTTGTCCTTCTTACTGGTTTTCTTATGACAGGCCTAGTAGTCACTTGAATTTTAAAATGTTCTTGGTATATTATTATCTCAGAGTTAACTCACAGATGTTACTGTTTCACCGGGGCTGGCTGAGTAACAGACTTTTAAGTAACCTTGAATAGTAAATGTTCTCAGTACCAGCAAAAAGTAGACAGAAGAGCAAAAATGTTGCTTTTTGGCTAGGGCTGACAATGCTTGAAGACTTTAGATAACTTTAAATGAGACAGACAAAAGAGCAAGTTCAAGAATCATTCTAAAACTGTTGATAAGAAATCTTTTCTGAAGAAGAAAAAGGAGGAGGTAGAGGAGAAAGAGGAGGAAAAGCCTTTAAAGCACATTGATTAGACAAAGCTATTAATTTAAACCAAAGAACTTAAAGTAAGTTCTCCAACCAGTGAAAATGTTATGAACCAGTTAATATATATATTTTTTAACAGGCCCTAATTATCTTTTTATGGGTGGTCAGGTTCTCTCTTGGCATCCTGAGAGAGGAGCTTATTTGTAGGACCAGTATAAATTGTGTATAACCTGAGAGGCACTTTTTACCTGAAATTTGGCCTTGTAGTTTGGCTTAATCTTTACAGCAACTTGGGTTTGGGTTTCAGGTCCAACTAAGCCTGGAGGTTTAGACCCCCCTTTAAAAATCTTTATTGTTTTACCAGTGCTTTTCCTTAGTGTTGCAATTTTATTTTATTTCAGTTTTTTTTTCTATATTTACTTGGTATGAGCATGGAGTTTGGATTTTAGTCTGTGTTTTTGTTGTCAGTCCTGGGGCAGAGCACCCTTTGGCCACTGTGATTTTTTTTTTCTTTTTCACTGTTTTGAGACAGGGCCTCACTGTGTGGTTCAGATTGACCCTGAACTCATGGAGACTCTCCTTCTTCAGCCTCCCAAATGCCGGTGTTACAGGATTGTACCACCTTACCTGGCTGGGCCATTGTGATTTCATACAGATCTGTTCTGTTTTGTTTTAAATTGTATATATTTTAATCTTGGAGGTTGGTGACCCTAGGAAAACTGGAGAAGCCACCCATCATGGAGAAAACTGAAGCAAATTGGTGACAGTTGCTTTCCCGTGTCCAAGGTTGATTGTTATAACCACCAATTAACAGGCAGATACAGAGGTGAGACACAACTGTCTCCTTACAAGGTGTCATGGTTGAATCACAATAGAGATTTCTTGTAATATTCCTTTAACTGTGTAAAGTCACACCAGTAAAGTTAGAAGGCAGAAAGGGTGTTTGCCTAAGGAGGGGGAGAGAAGCTGAAAGGGATTATTTGATAGGAGAGGCGGAACTGGGACCTGCGGGTGGCCAAAGCTAAGACATTTTTTTAATTTGGGAAAAATCAAAAAGAGAGATAGGAACATGGTGCTTTGCTTTGTTTGAACTTTTTTTTTTTTGTACCAGAAACTGAACTCAGGACCTTGCACTTACCAGGCAGGCACTGTGCTGCTGAACTATAGCTCTGGCCTGAGATGGTAGCATCCATGTGGGTAGTGCCTTCTGCTTCCTTCTGGAAGGGGAGGTTCTGGTTTAGGAGGGGGTTGTGGGGCACGAGATTGTGCAGTGAGCAGAAAAAAAGAGAGTGAAGAGGGAGGAGAGGGAGGGGAGAGGGGAGGTAAAGAAGGGACCAAGGATTGAAGGATATGGGTGGGGGCATGAGGGTGGGGGAATTACATTCAGGTTCATGGACAGAATTCAAGTCCAGGTTGACTGTGGAGGAGAACTCGGAAGGCAGGAGAGGACTGAGAGAAAGCTGACTGAGAAGGAAGCAAAGCTGCAAATAAGGAACTTTAGACCACTCGCCATCATGCTGGATGAATCTGTTGAATTCTTGAAGGATTTGGAAGTGGAAGGTCCTGGGTTTGGGTTATTGATTATTATCTATTAAACCATGTTACAGCAGAAAATACTTTTTAAAAAATTTTACTTTGATGTCTCCTCTCCTAAATAAAGGGCTTTAAAGTTTTTAAGGAGACAGAACAAAGGTGGGCAGTTGAGGGGCCAAATTGGAATTGCCCACAGTGGAATGTGGGTGAGGCCTCCAGACAGATGGGAGAGAACTCAACAAATAGACTGCATTCTCTTTCTCTGGGTGTCCTTCCGTAATGGTGGTCACCAGCAGGAGACCAGCATCCAGTGTATCCTAGGGGCCAGGCTGGGAAGGACCAAGGACTGGCATTAGGATTTTCTGATGGACAGAAGAACAGAAGAAATGGCAAAGTCCCCTGGAAGGAGACCTAGAGACTCACCCGAGCCCTAGAGGATAGCTGCCTGTGTTGGAGAGGGTGGTCCCCATTGTGTGGAAGGGTGACAAGGGTGGCATTATGGATCAGTCACCTCCAAAGGCCTTCCAGGTTTCAGCACCAAATAGTAGGTAGATTTAAGACTGACTGAGGTGGAAAGATTAGCAGGACAAGGACACTACCATGTTAGGGGTCTGAAGTAGGGACTTCGGCCTTCTCCTAAGAAGCAGCTGACTTTAAAATAGAAGTTAAGCTACTGGGGGGGGGGGAGGTTGCACTAACAGGAGGGTCTGTTTTATTGGGCATTTTGGTACTTGGTCAGTGGGTCAGTGGACACAAACATGGATCCTACATTCATATTAGAGGAAAGTCCAAGACAAAAAGAAATCCAAATAACAACCTTTTGGCTCTCTTGACTAGAAAGGAAATGCCAGGGAGCAGTATGCGAGTTTCTTCATTCTGAAACTATTGTGGTTACAGCTTTTCAGTATTAAAGGACAGAGTTGACAGTAGTCTCTAATTTCCATCTAAAGGCACTCTAACTCTCTTCTGGTATTCTGTGATAAAATATTAATGGGTACTGTATTCATTTAGCGTTTAAAATCAAGTGCATAGAAGTATGAGACAGTTACAGTATTATCTACTGCTATGTTAACAAATTACCCTGAAGTTTGGCAACTTAAAATAGCAAACACTTGATATCTTAGAGTTTCTGAGGTACAGGAATCCAGGCTGTGTGGTTGGATAATTGTGGCTATTACTGATCTTTGCTAAGGTCACAATCAAGGTGCTGGTATGGTACATAGTCATTTGGCAGTTTGACTGGGAAGGAGATATGTCTGCAAACTCACTTGGCTGATAGTAGAAGGTTTCAGTTCTGCCCTGTCTTTATTACTTTCTCATTGCTGGAACCAAATGTCCACATCCACAAGTTAAAGGAAAGAAGGTCTGTTTTAACTCACAGTTTGTAGAGGTTTCAGTCCGTAGTTGGGTGTCTGCAAGGCAAGGTGGCATGGAGGAGCACAAAAGAGGAAAAACAGTCAATGGCAGGGTTGGCAGAGGCGGTATGACTTCCTTCTTTCTCTTTTTATTCCAGGCTACAATACTATTGGTTGGTACCACCCACACTCAGGGTAGTTCTTCCCTCTCTGGTAAATTCATCATCCATATCCAGAATTGTGCTAAACCACTCAGTGTATTAATCCAATACCACACACATTCTTGATCTTGTTCCCCAAAGACCCACCTATGAGCACATGAGGCTTTGGGGAAACATCTAGACATAAGCCATGACATGTACCATAAAAGTCTTTCCTAAGGTTGCTCATGGCGAGAAAGCTCATAATCATAGCAAGTGATTCAAAAGTGAAAGTGAATGACCAAGACAAGTACCACAGTATCTTTTATAACCCATTTTATCTCCTCCACATACTGTTGGTCATGCAGACCAATTGTGGTACAGTGTGGAAGAGGAATAAGCCTCTAGTCTATGATTACTTGAAACTGGGTTCATTGAGAATTAGCTTGAAACCTGGCTACTATGAACACATTACTTGAACAAAATGTGTTTTTATTTCAAGCTCTGAGACAGAAAATGAAGGTGTTACTGTGGATGATGGGCCTCAGAACTGGTTCTTGAATTCTTGTGCATGGTGAACAAACAATTGGACATGTCATGTGATGGTAAGGAAAACACAGCAATGTTTATTAAGGTGAGCCAGATGTGGTGGTACATGCTTGTAATCCCTGCACTTAAGAGGCTAAGACAAGAAGACTGCTGTGAGTTTGAGGTCTGCCTGAACTACATAGCAAGACCCTGTCTCAAAAAACTAAAAAGAGGGGGAAAAAAAAGTAAGTGTGTTCAAAGTGAGCAGGCTCAGGCCTGTGAAACAAAAATGGCACAAGTGCTGATGGCAGAAGGTGGAGGGGTTAAAATGTTGCACTGATTCTGGGGGGCCTCCAATGGGGGTCTTCCAAGGCACAATTGACAACATGATTGACAGGGTTCTGAGTCATGTCAATGACATACACTGTGCATATTCTTTCCATAATTCACTCTTATAATTGGATGTATGAGATGCAGTCCATATCCATGAGTCTTCAATGAGGTGAGAAAAGGTTACTTCAGGGCTGGTGATATAGCTCAGTGGTACAGTGAGCTCAGTGGCCTGGCAAACATGAGGTCCTGAGTTTGATTTTTGGTAAAAGAAAGAAAGGAAGAAAGAAAGAAAGAAAGAAAGAAAGAAAGAAAGAAAGAAAGAAAAAGAAAGAAAGAAAGAAAGAAAGAAAGAAAGAAAGAAAGAAAGAAAGAAAGAAAGAAAGTTATTTCAGAGCTTGCTGCCAGGTCTGGTGTACATGTGTTCTGATTTGGGATATTGGAATTTTCCAGGGCAGGCTCAGGAATCTTTGCTTTCCTTATCTCTGCTTCTGTGTAGTAAGCCTTAGCACTAGGGTCAGGAGCTTGGCCCTGGGGTGTTCCTTAGGTTCAGGTGAGCTGAAGGGGCCCTGACTGTACTATCTCTAATAAATGGAATGTAGCCTATGAAACTTCCAGCAGAGTTTTCCACTGATTGAGGGAACAGCCTGTAGAGCGAGACTATTGTGAGTTCAGATTTTGGCTCTGTGACTTTCTGCTTGACAAGCTATTTAAATTCTCTGTTTCTCAATTTCCTTTTCTGTGGAAATGGATAACAAAAGCACCTACTTTGGGCTGGGCATGGTGGTACACACCTGTACCACCCAGGTACAAATCCCAGCATTTGGAAGCCTGAGGCAGAAGGATCATAAAGTCAAGGCCAGCCTGAGCTACACAGCAAATTTAAGGCCAGTGTGGAGTACATAATGAGACCCTGTCTCAAAAAAAAAAATGTTGCTTTAAGAATTAAGTTTCTTTTTAAAAAAAACCCCAGATGCCTAATACTTATTACTTAGTATTCTCTATTAAATATATCCTATAATTATTAACTATATTTCTATTACAAATCTAATCTAACTAGTATAGAGCACTGAAATAACATGAAGTGTTATGAAGATATTGTACAATCAAAGACTATGGCCTGCAAGATGGCCCCTAGGGTTGTTCCTCCCCACACTTAATCAGGGTTAACCTGCGTGACCCACAGGATAGTGTGACATTGCAGTGTCCACCTTGGCCTGTATTGGGTCTCTTGCTCTGAGAGAAGTCAGCCTCGAGATCCCTGAAGCAGCCCATGGAGGAGAGCTCTATATGGAAGGAACTGATTGAGCTGCTACCAGTGACTATCTCCAAAATGCCAGCAAAGGCAGTGACCACCTTGAAGTGGAACTTCCAGCCCCAGTCTGGCCTTCAGCTGGCTGCAGCTCTGGCTGGTTGTAGCTTCAGCCAGTTGCAGCCTCACAAGCAACCCTGGGCCAGAACCCCCTGGGTAAGCTGTTCACAGACTCCCTCCCTCCTACCCACCCTTCTTTATTTCTCTTTCTTTTCTTTTCTCCCTTCCTTGCTTTTTCCCTCTCCCATTCTTTTCTTCTCTTTCATTTCCTTCCCTCCTTTCCTTGTGCTATGCTGCCCAGGCTGGTCTTGAATTCCAGGAATCCTCCCACCTCAGCCTCCCGAATAGCTACAACTCCAGGCACAGGCCACTCACCCAGTTGCTCAAACTTACCCTCCCAGGAACTATCTAAGATAATAAACCAGCATTGCTTTATGCCGTTAAATTTGGGTATAGCTTATTATGTACCTCATGAATATATGACTAATACACCAGGATGAACAAAATGTATTCCTTTCCCCCTTTTCTGAACTGTTACAGCGTAAAGCAGGACTCTGAGCATTATTAGCCTTGGAGGATTGTCTGATTAAGGGAGATGGTCAGATTCTTTTAAAATGAATTCTCCAGTGCACAAAAATACTCTCTAGGATAATAGGATTTGATAAGACAAGACAGTCTTCCCCTACTGTGTCGGTAGATGGCAGCAAAGAGAAGATAGCGTGGTACAATCGGCAGCATCTGCACCTGAAGAATTGGAGCTCTTAACAGAACAGATACTGGCGCTTCCTTCACCAACACCCATGCCATGATATGTGTGATTAATACAAGAGCATTTTTGCATGTTATGGGAATACAAGGAAAGCTATCCTTGAAGTTCAATTAGAAGGTAGATATTTGATGGTTTGGTGAAGGGGAACTTGTGTACCGTGGAAGGAAAACATTTAAAAACATTAGAGAGAATCAGTGTGCCTTTTATTGAATTCTCATTGTGCTTGAGGACTCCAGTTGCATTCTCTCAAGGCTGACCTTTGAGACAAAAACAATTATTATCCTCCTATTTTTAAGATGTAGAAGCTGGGCATGGTGCTGCATGTCTGTAATCCCAGTACTTGGGATGCTGAGGCAGGAGGATTGCTTCACATTTGAGACCAGTTTGGGCTACATAGTGAATCCAAGGACAGCCTGAATTAACCAAGACTTTGTCTCAAACAAAACAAAACAAAGAGGCAGAGACTTTGAGGCTGACAAAGTATCATGTCTAAGATACCACCATTGTTTTGTTTTGTTTTGCTTTTGTTGTTATTGCTACAATAGTGAACTAAATCAGTAGGTGAAACTGCCTCTTATATTTATAACCATGGTCAGGAATATTAAGAACATAAGATGCACTTATTACTGCCAGCTAGAGTAGACTGAGGTCCCTCGTGGAGTTTGGACTAGCCTCCTGCTTGGAGGTCGAGTCTGTGTGATGCAGATGCTGGACATTAATGATCATCTTGCCTCCCAGAATGAGTCTGAGCTCATCCTGGGCAACTTGTCTCAAAGTAAAAAATGAAAAAAGAACTGGGGAGATAGCACAGTGTGAAGGGCCTGGCTTTAATCCCTACCCCTGGGGTGGGGTGGGGTAGGGGGAGGAAGGATTCCATGTTGCTACTGGTTAATTCCTTTTTTTTTTTTTTTTTTTTGCAGTACCAGGGATCCAACTCATGACCTCACGCTTGCCAGGCAGGTGCTTATGCCACTGAGCTAAATCCCTGGCCCGGTTAACTCCTTTAGTAACTAGCATGGACACTGGTGATCGAGTGGGTTGTGTGAGCTTCACTAGGGTGCACTAAACCTCTTGTGGAATGGTTGCATGCGTGCAGTGTAATGCTGCCTGTCACTCACTCCTAATTTGAGTATGTCTATGAAACCGGGTTTCTAGTACATTTTAGCGTCATTGAAGTGCCAAGCTGGTACAACTGTTTATTGACCTTTAATTTAAATCTAATTAAAGCTCAAACATGGGACTGGACATATAGCTTAGTATAAAGTGCTTGCCCAGAATGCAGGAGGCCCTTATTTGATCCTTGACGAAAAAGAAAATCTGAAATATGCCCTTTTACTCGCTTGCTCAATTGTTTGTTTGTTTGTTTATTTATTTGAGATAAAGTCTTGGTATGTAATCCAGGATGGCCTCAAATTTGTGGTAATCTACCTGCCTCAACCTCCTGAGTACTGGGAAGACAGGCATGTGCCACCACACCTGGCTTGCTCAATAAATGTTTAATGAATCATATACTCTGTCAGTATATGAGAATACTGCTGAGAATACAAACAAAATGATTTGTCCTTGTCTATAAGAAGTTTTTGGATGTGCAAGCCAGAATCTCACTGTTTGTTTTTTTTTTGACAAGTTCTTGCTATGTAGTTTAAATTGGCCAAGAAATCATTTTGTAGCCCAGACTGGACTCAAACTTGGGGTGATCCTCCATCCTCAGACTCCCAAGTGCTAGGATTACAGGTGTGTACCACCATGGACTTTTGGTTTTATACTGCTTCAAAAGATGATATAATCCTATAGTCAAACAACACTTTGTGGGCTCTCATGTCTTAATTTGTTTTGCACTATTATAACAAAGTGCCAGATACAGGGTAATTTATAAGGAAGTCCAAGATAAGACAATGCATCTGGTGTGGGTGAGCGCCTCCCTGCTATGTCCTCATGTGGTAGAGGGCAGAAGGACAAACAGGGACCAACTCTGCATCCCTACATAGCAGACTAGCAGGAGACAAACTCATTCCCAGAAGTCCTTTGTAGATGACATTTATCCGCTTATGAGGGTGGTGCCTCATGACCTCAATACTTCCCTGTTGGCCCTGTCTTCTGGCCCTGTTGCACTAGTTATCAAGTTTCAACATGAATTTTTGGAAGAGACAAAACATTCAAAGCACAGCATGTGTATGCAGCTAGTATGTTCATATGGGGTGTCAGAGTTATAAGTATTTACTCTTCTTAAACTACTGCACTAGCATTGTTAGTTTCTCAAGGCTCAGTGCTATTAATAAATTTGATCAATTTGTTAAGGATCTTTTCTTTAGATCATTAACGACAAAATTCCAAAATACCAACTCTGCTATCTGCTCCAAATCTCTGAGCATTCTTAAAATTCCTTGACAGTTAATAAATACCTTTTCTTTATTCCTCAGACTTACAAAAGAACTGTTAAGCTATTGTAAGGTTAAGGTGCTTGTGTATCAGGGACCTGGCCTAGATCCCCAGTCTCCCAAATGAGTGTATGGTGAAGGCTTAAATAAATGAGACAGATGGTGTGATTTTAGGGCTCCAGGAGGAGC
>PVLA01017805.1:0-16239 GCA_004027455.1 Hydrochoerus hydrochaeris
TCTTCTCTCTCTCTTCTTTCTTTCTTTCTTTCTTTCTTTCTTTCTTTCTTTCTTTCTTTCTTTCCACTTTAGTTTATTTCTGGGTCAAGAGGATCTATCTCCTTTCATCTGGTCTTCTCCAAGATGCTATCTGTATTCCAGCATCTGAACTGTTTCTGAGAGGCCTTTTATTTTGCTGTTTATTGATCCACCATCTTCCCAGCTCCCGCTGGCCAATAATTTTTGGAAGGAATATCACAGGAATGGGGCTCTGTTCCTCTCAGTATATCTCATTAGGTAGTGTAAGATGCCTATTTCCCTCCACAGTGAGGTTGACCTTTATCACTTAGATAAGGAAATGTCTTCTAGGTTGTTTTATCTTGTCTCACTTAGGGGGCTGTGTTAGTTACTTTTCAAAATACTTTACAAAATACCCGACACTTAAGGTAAAAGAAGGGAAAGTTCATTTTGGCTCACAGTTTGTAGAGGTTTAAGTTCATAGTTGGCAGCCTCCAAGGGAGGGTAACGTGGCAGAGGAGCATCACAGAAGAGAAACAGTTCATGGCTGATGGAAGAAAGGTATGTAACAAAGCAGTGGAGTAGAAAGCAGCGATGATAGCTGCCTTCTTTCTGTCCCTCACATTCTAACCAGGCTACATGCCCTTAGAGTGGCTAGAATTCACATGCAGTGTAGGCCTTACCATTATTCACACCCAGAACTATGCCAAACCAATCATTGGACTCATTTACTAATCACAAACTCTTGATCCCAACAGCAATACCTTAGATCCAGCCATCTCTGGAAAGCCCTGCCTATGGCGGCATGAGGCTTTGGGGAGACATCTAGACACATGCCATGATAGGGGAATCATTGAATATGGTAGGCAAGAACTCTGCTTCGGAGCGCTAGCCTAGCCCCAGGTCTTTCCACATGAAAAAGTCTTTTTTGTTTATCATCAATAAATATCTTACATGGAGATATTTTGAGACTTTATAAGTATCCTATATTTCATTTTATCTTTAATAGTTTTGGCATCTATTAATGATTAATTACTATTATGATAGTTGGCAAAAGGTGAGTTTTAAAAATTTTAATATCGTGTATATATTTTAAGTAGCTGTTCTGACCTAAGGAAAAGGCTTGCCTTCCTTCTTTTCTTTTCTCCCCCCATTTTCTCCCTTCTTTTTAAATAGTGTGGACTGTTTCCTGTTTTATTTATTATTCAATTTTACTCATTATTTCAATCTTCAAATTATCCCACATTTGACCTGTAAAAGCCACCTGCACTGGCTCTTGTGATCCCATTATTTTCTGAGTTCTTCCTTACTTTGTGTCACAAGGCATTTTCTAGGTTTTTCTTGTAGTATTTTCAGCTCTGTCATAGCCAGGTAACCCAGGTTCTTTTTAATGAAGAATGGTGTTTAGCAATGTGGCGCATTGCTACTGGGCTAATAATCACTGCTCCATACCTCTTTGATGAACAGAGCTAGGAAATATATGTTCTGTTTTATTTCTGTATGCATTTTTATATCTAGATTTATCTATATATAACCCTGAGTTCACAACAGTATCAGCTGTTCCAATTGAGAACCACCGGAATTTATTCTACCTTTCTTTTCATATTCATACCTCCCTTCTCTGACATTAACAAACTTGGCTTCTGTTATTCCCAGTATATTCTCTCCTTCGCCCCGTCCACATTATGTGACCAACCTCGTGTCCCCACAGGTCTCATCCTGCAATGTTACTCAGGTTCTCACTGCCACTGGCCGCTGACCTGCTTAGAGGCTTTCCTGCTGCCCAGGGGCCTATGATGTTTTTGTTTCTCATACTCTGAATGTTTGCTCTTAAGACAGAATACTTTGCCAGCTTTTAGTATCTGATATTTCAAATCAGTTGTTTTCTACTTCTGTCTTGGTTGTAGTGTGTGGTGAAGGGCAAGGTTTCTCTCAGCTGGCACAGATCTACCACACTGTAATTATCTTTGTCTCTGTTTTCTATGGACTTGGTCTAGAAAAATCCTGCTCATCTTTTACATTTTGAGTTGAATGTTCATTTTTAAAAAAATTCTTTTGGTGGGAGAAGATCGGGCCTTCCTTTGTGTTCTCAAATTAGATTTTATTAAAATTTTAATTTTTGTCAGTATGTTTGTAGTACATAATGATTACATTCATCGTGTGGTGTTAGTACGTATACATAACTTATCTTAATTCTTTTTATGTTCCCCTACTCTCTTCTCCCTCCTCCTTTCTCTGTCTTCATTTCAAAAGACCTTTCTGTTTTCTATTCTTTATCTTTTATTTTGCTCTTTAATTAGATTTCTTATGTAACCATTTCTGACATATTTTTCATAGTACTTTACCTGTTTTTCATTGCTGTCTTTTTCATTAAACTGTAATTTTTTCTTCAGTGTGATTTCTTCAGGAAGAACATGTTTTATCCTGTATCCTCTATGCTTGAAACAGAAATCTGGCATGTGGTAGTATTTAAGTACTTGTTGGTTTACACCTTTAATTATTCATACATGTGTGGATGCATACAAACAGAATAATCTGTGGATAATCTAAATCATCTCTAGCAACACTGATAGTGGAGAAAGTGAAGACATGTCTGTGTCACACAAACAATGTGTTAGAATTAGAGGATATATAGACCCGTTAGTCTGTTTGTTGCTAGCCTTTTTCCACTGAAGTTATGTGTGTGTATTGTGACATTGAGATCTGATCCTCTGATCCTCTCTGTAGCCATTATATTCATTATATTCAGATATGCCATTGTTAGCTTTGAGTCTATCAAATGAATAAAAGATTTAAAGCAACTGTGTAACTTTAAAACATCTGGATCTTTTTAACAAGTAGCCTTAGGCTTTCTCAGTTTCAAATCCATTGTTCATAAAGCATTCCAGTATTTCTTCTTATCCTTTGGAAAGACAAAGCACTGACATAAAAAAAAGTGATCATTCCTGTTGTTTAGATTTGGATTTTTTTATTTGATGCTAAAGATCCCTGGAGAAAGAACTAGTAACTGTGCTTTCGATGGGTTTTGAGACTCCCTTTCTTCTATATCTACCCCAAATGCATGGAACTGCCAAATAGTTTCTCCATTCCTAACAGTTTTTATATTTCTCTCCATTCCATTTTATATCAGAATTTGTTCCCTGCAAATGCAGTGGAAATTTTTGTGACTTTAATTATGTTACTTAGCACCAATTCTCCATCCTTTCAATTGTAGAAGATTTATTGCATTATAGCGCTGACATGCTTTTCAATTCTGTGCTCCATTTTACAGGTTTTTCTCATTTTTGACCTGGTTGTATATCAGGTCAATTTTAGTGAATATAGAAACAACACGCAAAGTTATAGAAAAGTGTAGTCATTGGTAAAGGTTCCATTGTCTTGTTAGAAGAGAGCTCATTGTGTAAGCAGTAAAACATCTAAGAAATGATCATATTTGTCAGAGGGTCTTGGGTTAGAGGACAAGTTGAATACCTTTTCCTGGTTCTGTAGGTCCTCTTGAAAGTGCAAAATTGGGGCCAGGGATTTAGCTCAGTGGCATAAGCCCCTGCTTTGCAAGTGTGAGGTCGTGAGTTTGATCACCGGTACCCCACCCCCCAAAAAACTGCAAAATTTCTTTAGTGAACTCTGTTCAAAGATTTGGAATAAAATTTTATGTAATTTTGAAAGCACTTGATTTTTTAAAGTAATAAATACAATTTTGCTTTGAAGTAATAATTTCCAATACGAAATTATATACATTTTTTTTGTGTGTTTTGTGTTTTGTTTTTGTTTCTGTTTCTGTTTTGAGACAGGGTCTTGCCATGCAGTTCAAGCTAGGCTTGAACTCACTTTAGCCCAGGCTGGTCTCAAACTTGCAAGGATCCTTCTGCCTCAGCCTTCTGAGTGCTGGGATTAACAGGCATGTGCCACCATACCCGGCCTAATGTATCTTAATAGGAAACAAATGTTATTCTATGTAATTCTGTGTTATTCCTGACAGATATTCAGGAATACTTACTATAATGTTTGCTACTTCATCAGGCTGTTTCTATGAATCATTATCAAAAGGACCACAAAAAGAAAAATTAATTTTGGGAATTTTTGTGTGTGAAATCAAACATTCCAATTTGCAGCAGACATTATGTGGAAATACCTGTCAGAAATGTATAATCAGCATAGAGTTATGTGAGCAGCCAACTAGTTAGTGCCTGTCATGTTTTTTTAATCACAGAATTGATCATATCTGATTTTGCCTTGTTTAATTTGTCCTGTCACTAGAATATAAGCTCCATGAGCATAAAACCTGTTCTGTCTTGTCCAGCTGTCTCTACTGTTAGCAGTGCTACCTGATACTTGATGAATATTCAAAAAATGTTCAACTGGATATGTTTCTTTGTCAGATGGTAATGGTTAACTCCCTGACCATATTTCCTGTACTCCTAATAGTATATCTGAAGGTGAACAAAAGTAAAACAACAATTACTGGTAACAGCATAAAAAAGGAGGAGGTATCTTGAGTCTTAACAGTTTTAAAAGCCAAAACAATGTTAGCGGCAAAATATTCGAAAGTGAACTTACAGGAAAACTACCAGTTTTACCTTCCTATAGACAGGAAGAAGCAGCCAAGTGTCAGCAAGCAGGTGGGTGGTTGGCTACGCTGAGAAGACATTCTGACTTTTGAGACTGTTCTGGTTGCGTTTTAGAGTAGACAGTGTGATGGTGGTTAGCATATTCACATCACTGTACTGCTGTTGTCACAGTCTACTTCCACAACATTCTTATCACCCCAGAAAGAGACCTTAAACCCACTGAGTAGTTGCCACCTTTTTCCTATTTTCCCCCATCTGCCAGCACCCAGTAATCTGCAAATCCTGTCTCTATGGATTTGCCTTTTCTGCATATTTTATTGGAATTGAATCATAATGTTTGGCCTTTTCTGACTGGCTTCTTTCACTTAGCGTAATGTTTTCAAGGTTCAGCTATTTTGCTGCATGCACCACTACTTTATTCCTTTTTATAGCTGAATTATGACTTATTGTATGGATTATGCCACATTTTATCTATTTATCAGTTGATGAATTTGGGTTGTTTTTACCTTTTGGCTATTGGAAATAGTGTTGCTTTTAATGTTTGTGCACACATTGCTGTTTGAACACCTGTTTTCAATTCTGATTGTAGGTGACATTGTATCTCACGTGGTTTTGATTTGCATCTCCCTGATGACTAATGATGCTGAGTGTTTTTTTCATGTTCTTGTGTTCATTTATATATTTTCTTTGGGGAATTATCTTCAAAACAATCAACTATTTTTTAACAATTAGTTTGCCTTTTTTGTTGAATTGTAAGAGTTCTTTGTATATTCTAGGTACTAGACCCATATTTATTATTTACAAGTTCTCTCATTCTATAGATTGTCTTTTCACTTTTTTGGTAATATCTTCAGGTGCACAAAAATTTTTAATTTTGCTAAAGTCCAAAGTTCCTATTTTTTTTGTTGTTGCTCATGTTTTTAGTGCATATCTAAGAATACATCACTAAATCCAGAGTTGAAGATTTACTCCTATATTTCTTCAGAGAGTTTGATTGGTTTTATTGTTTTTTTATACATATGTTTTATTTCACTCTTTTAAAATTAATTCATGCTTGCAGTACATGAATACATTCATTTTAGGGAGTTACTTTTATGTTTAGATTAGTTCATTCTGAGTTAATTTTATGTATGTTTTGTAGATACCAAACTTCTTTCTGTCTCAGGCTTCAATATCTATTGACTTTGTGCCATTTGTTGAAGAGATCACTGTTTTCTCCAGTGAATGGTTTTGGCACCACTGTGAAAAAAAAATTGGACCTAAATGCATAGACTTACTTTTAAACTCTCAATTTCATTACGTTGGTCTGTATGTCCTATCCTTGTGTGTGCCTATACCACACAATTTTGTTAAGGTATGACTTTTTTTTTTTTTCTTTCTAGGTATTGGGGATCAATCTCACCACTTTGGGTTTACCAGGCAGATGCTATGTCACTGAGCAATATGCCTGGCCCTACTACACACTTTTGATTAGTATATCTCTGTATAATAGTAAGTTTTGAAATTAGTATATGTGAATATGTGACTATTCCAATTTTTTTTCTTTTTTTTTGGTACCAGTGATCGAGCTCACTATCACACACTTGCAAGGGAGGTGCTTATGCCACTGAGCTAAACCCCTGACCCTACAATGTTTTCTTTTTCAAAATTGTTTTGGCTATTTGGATCCCTACAATTCCATATAAATTTGAAGATTTGCTTATTCCATATTAATTTGAAGATTCACTTTTCTATTTCTGCCAAAAATGCCCTTGGAATTTTGATAGGGATTACATAGAATTCATATATCATGTTGAGTACTAATCGTCGTCGTCATTGTCGTTGTCTTTTTTTTTTTTTTTTTGTCTTTTTGAGATGGGGTTTCACTATGCAGTTCAGACTGGCCTTGCACTCAGTTTGTAGACCTGGCTGGCCTCGAGCTCACAGTGATCTTCCTGCCTCACCCTCCCAGGTTCTGGGATTACAGGTGTGTGCCACTACACCTGGCTTTATTCTCATTAAATATGGTGTTAAATATTCCAGTTCATGAACAGATTTCTTTCCATTTAATTAAGACTTTTTAAATCTCCTTCAGTAATACATTGTACTTTCCAAATATAAGTCTGTTGTTTGGGCTAAATTTATGTCTCTTGTGTTTTGCTTTGGGCCCTGTTGCAAGTAGAATTGATTCTTAAATTCCTTTTCTAATAATCCACTGCTGGAATAGAGAAACCACTAAATTTTGTGTATTGATCCTATACCCTTACTTTCAACTTTTTCTATATATAGGATTATTTCATCTACACATACAGTTTTACTGCTTTCTAATCTGTCTTTTATTTTTCTTTCCTAATTGTCATGACTAGAACATCTGTACAAAGTGAGGAAAGTGGACATCTTGTCTTGCTCCTGACTGTATAGGCAAAGCTTTTAGCCTTTCATCCTTGGATATGATTATGGGTTTTTCACAAATGCTCTTTATCATATTGAAATGTAATTCAATTTTAATTTTAGTTTTTTGAATGTGTTTTTTTTTTTAAATCAGGAAAGGTTGTTGTAAAAAACTTACTGTATGCCAATTAAAAGTTTACCTGATTTTCAAGTTCTTTTCATTCTATTAAAGTTTACTGCATGGCTTTTCTTAGGCTGAACAACGTATGAAACCTAGGATAAATTCTGTTTGATCATGGCAGGTATTCCTTTCAATCATGTTTGCCATAAGTTTTTTTTTTTTTAACTATTTGCTTCTATGTTTATAAAGAATATTGCATTTCATTTTCTTTCTTATGGTATTTTTGTCTGGCTTGGTATTAGCTAATGCCGGCCTCATGAGTTAGGACAGTCCTTTCCTTTTTAAGAAGAAATTGAGAAGGATTGGTATTTATTAAGTCTTTAATATAATTCATCAATGAACCTTTCTGATTCTGGATTTTTTTCTGTTGAGGGATTTTTGATTTATCTGTACTTGTTATAGGACTGATCATACTTTCAGTTACTCAGTTTTGGTAGTTTATGTGTTTCTAGATATTTTTCTACTTAAATTATTTCACTTAGTATATACTTTTTCTTAGTATTATTTTATAATCCTTTCTGTAAGGTCAATAAAAATACGTTCACTTTCTTATTTTTATTCATTTATGTTTTTCTTTCTATTCTTAGCCTAGGTAAACATTTTTAATTTTGTTTCTTAAGATTCATTTTTGGTTTTGTTAGTTCTGTTGATTTTCCATTGTACATTGTGTTTTCTAGACTCTCAATTTTATTAATTCCTTCCTTCCACTGTTATATATGCTATTCTTTTCATAGTTCCTTGACATATAAATTAGGACATTGATTTGAGTTATTTGTACTTTTAAAAATATAGACATTTATTGCTGTAAATCTTCCTCAGAGCATTGCTTTGTTGCATCCCATAAGTTTTGGTATTTTGTATTCTGACTTTAATTTGTCACAGTAATTTTCTAATTTTTATGTGATTTCTTTGTTTGTTGATAGAGTACATTTGAAATTTCCAGTTTTCTTGGAAATCTGCTATTGATTTCTAGCTCCATTCCATTCTTTCCCAAAGGTCCCACTTTAAAATACTATTGGCAGTCGCGAGGTGAGTTGCAGATCATCAGCGCAGACCTGGAAGGGTTTGGGACCCTTGATTCGGGTGGCTGGGTGCCAGCCCAGCCCCCTTGGCTCACTGGACTGGGCTCCAGAGGTTTTACGGATTTGAGTGGACTGGGCCTAGTGACCTTCATTCAACAAGGGGAACCAGACCAGCCAAAGAGGGAGCCAAGCCTGCGCTGCGTGCCGTGAGGCGAGGGGTAGCTCACCAGGGCAGACCCAGAAGGGTTTGGGACCCTTAATCCTGGCAGCTGGGTGCCTGCCCAGCCCCCTTGGGTCATTGGACTAGGCTCCAGAGGTTCTGCAGGCCTGAGTGGACTGTGTCCAGCGACCTTCATTCAAGCAGGGGAGCCAGGCCCACCAAAGGAGGAGCCAAGTCGGTGCTGCGCCAGGAGGGAAAGCTTTGGAAAATTGCTGGAAACGCGGAAATACAGGAAAATGACAAAATGAAAGACCAAGATGCAATCTCAAACCTCCAGCCCATCCCAAGAAATAGGAGCCATGTACATAGAAGAAAATGCTACACATACACCTGAAATGTATGAAATATCAACTGAAATAAAGAAGCAAGTGCAGGAAGCTATGAAGGAACTCAAATCAAAAATATTCTCCCAGGTATAAGAAGAAATGATAGAAGTAGTGAAAGAAATACTGAAAACAACCCAAAAAAACATAGCTAAACAGTTAGAGGAACAAAGCAAAATGATAGAATCCCTGAATGAACAGTTTAAGAGACAAACAGAATGCATTAAGCAGATTCAAAGAGATATACAGGAAATCAAAAACTGTAATGAAAGTTGCAAAAACCACCTCAATGAAAGTGAAGTTAGAATCTCAGACCTCGAAGATAAGATTGCAGCTAGTGAACAGGAAAGGAAAGATCTTCTAACAGTAACAAGAAATCAGGAAATAACAATTCAACAGCTGCAAGATGATGCAAAGAAAAACAATATAAGATTAATAGGGATAAAAGAAAAAGAAGGGGAAAACACAAATGATATCAAGAGGATATTTACAGAAGTAATAGCTGAAAATTTCCCAAACATGAATATGGAAACTGACATACGGATTAGTGAGGCATATAGAACTCCAAATAGCCATAACCAAAACAAAACTACACCCAGACATATAATAATCACCATCCCAGAAATCCAACATAAGAACAGAATATTAAAAACTGTTAGAGAGAAAAGACAGGTCACCTATAAAGGAAAACCTATCAGAATCACAGCAGACTTCTCAACACAAACAGTGAAGTCAAGAAGAGCATGGAGTGAAGTTTTTCAGATCCTTAAAGAAAATGACTTCCAACCCCGACTGATGTACCCTGCAAAACTGTCCTTCAACATGGATGGAGAAATAAGATACTTCCATGACAAAGAACAGCTGAAGAACTTTGTGATCACCAAACCAAACCTACAAAGAATACTGAAAGACATTCAAGATACACATAGGAAAAAACCACTAAGCGAGACAGACAATTAAACAGAATAGAAAGCTAAGATACAACATCAGAAAGATTACATGTCAACAATAAACCAGTATATGACACTTATAACTATTAATGTAAATGGCTTCAATTCACCAGTTAAAACAAACAGACTGGCAGAATAGATCAAGAAATAACATCCAACCATATGCTGTCTACAAGAAACCCATCTAATCCAAAAGGAAACTCATAGACAAAGTCAAAGGATGGAAAAAATATTCCATGCAACAGGAACTCAAAAAAAGTGGGGGTAGCTATTCTGTTTGCAGACCATGTGAGCTTCAAACCAAGAATGGTCCGAAGAGATAAAGAAGGTCACTACATACTAGTTAGGGGGAAAATGCAAGACAAAGAGATAACAATCTTAAGTATATATGCACCAAATTCCGGAGCACCCAATTACACAAAGCAAGTATTAACAGAAATGAAAAATCAAATAGGCAATAACACAATTATAACAGGGGACTTTAACACACCATTGACACAAAGGGATAGATCTACTAGACAGAAAATCAGCAAAGAAATAACAGAACTGAATCACACATGTGAACAAATGGATTTGATAGACGTATACAGAGTGTTCCATCCAACAACATCAGGATATACATTCTTCTCACCAGTACATGGGACATTCTCTAAAATAGACCATATACTAACCCACAGAACATATTTAAGTAAATGCAAAAGAATTGAAATCATCCCATGCATGTTATCGGATCATAGCACCATGAAACTGGAAATTAATGATAAAAGTAACTGCAAAAACCCCACAAACACATGGAAATTAAATAATACACTCTTGACCAATCAATGGGTCACAGAGGAAATTAAAGAAGAAATTAAACAATATCTACAAGCAAACGAAAATACAAATACAACTTACCGGAACCTGTGGGATGCAATGAAAGCAGTTCTCAGAGGAAAATTTATTGCACTGAGTTCCCACATTAGGAAAACAGAACGAACACAAATAACCTGATATTACACCTGAAACATCTAGATAAAGGAGAGCAAGCCAAGCCCAAAGCCAAAAGAAGGGAGGAAATTATAAAGATTAGAGCAGAAAGTAATGCAATAGAGACTAAGAAAACAATGCAAAGAATCAAAGAGTTGGTTCTTTGAAAGAATAAATAAAATTGACAAGCCCCTAGCCAACCTAATTTAAAAAAGGAAAGAAAAGACTCAAATTCATGCAATACAGAATGAAAAAGGAGAAATCACTACCGAACCTGTGGAAATACAGAAGATTATCAACAACTATTTCAAAAACCTCTACTCTCATAGGTTTGATAACACAGAAGAAATGGACAGATTCCTAGAAACATACAAACCACCAAAGCTGGATCAAGAAGATGTAAAACTACTGAATAACCCAATTTCTATCAATGAAATTGAAAATGTAATCAAGTCCCTACCAACAAAGAGGATCCCAGGCGAATTCACTGCAGAATTTTACAAGAAATACAAAGAAGACTTAATGCTGACACTCCTCAAATTCTTTAATGAAATTGAAAGGGAAGCAATTCTCCCTAAGTCATTCCTGGAAGCAAATATCACTCTAGTACCAAAACCTGAGAAAGACCGAACTAAAAAAGAGAACTATAGGCCAATCTCCCTAATGAACATAGATGCAGAAATTCTCAATAAAATATTGACAAACAGAATGCAGCAAATCATCAAGAAGACTATACACTATGACCAAGTGGGATTCATCTGAGACATGCAGGGATGGTTCAACATACATAAATCAATAAATGTAATCCACCATATCAATAGAGCCAAAAGCAAGAATCACATGATCATTTCTATAGATGCAGAAAAAGCTTTTGATAAGATCCAACACCTATTCATGATAAGAACCTTACAGAGAATTGGAATAGATGGTCTTTATCTCAATATGATAAAGGCCATCAATGACAAACCAACAGCCAGTGTCATATTAAATAGCCAAAAACTGAAAGCCTTTACCTTAAAATCAGGCACAAGACAAGGATGTCCATTGTCACTGCTCCTATTCAATATAGTACTGGAAATACTAGCCAGAGCAATTAGACAAGAGTGGGAAATAAAAGGAGTAAAGATAGGAAAAGAAGAAGTTAAATTATTATTATTTGCAGATGACATGATACTCTACATAGAAGACTCGCAAACCTCCGTTGAAAGTCTCCTAGATATAATAAATAAATTCAGCAAAGTAGCTGGATACAAAGTCAATGCTCAAAAATCAATAGCATTCTTATATACTAACAATAAAATCACCAAGAGAGAAATAAGAGAAGCCACACCCTTCACACTAGCATCCAAAAAATGAAATACTTAGGAATTAATCTAATGAAAGATGTAAAAGAGTTGTGCAGGGAAAATTATAATACCCTGAAAAAAGAAATTGAAGAGAACCTCAGAAAATGGAAAGACATCCCTTGTTCATGGATAGGAAGAATAAATGTTGTAAAAATGGCCATTCTTCCAAAATTGTTAAACACATTCAATGCAATCCCAATGAAAATACCACTAGCATACCTCATAGATCTAGAGAAATCACTCCTAAAATTCATCTGGAACCAGAAGAGACCTAGAATAGCAAAGGCAATTCTAAGCAGCAAAGCCAAGGCAGGCGGCATCACAATCCCTGACCTGAAGTTATACTACAAAGCTATTGTAATAAAATCAACATGGTATTGGAATAAAAACAGACCTGAAGATCAATGGAATAGATTAAAAGATACATCTACAAACACACTCAACCACCTTATCTTTGATAAAGGGGCCAAGCATGTTCACTGGAAGAAATAAATGGTGCTGAAAAATTGGCTATCCATATGCTGAAAACTAAAAGTAGACCCATGCCTATCACCATGTACTAAACTAAAATCCAAATGGATCAAAGATCTAAATATTAAAACAGAAACACTAAATCTGTTGGAAGACAAAGTAGGTAAAAATCTTGAAGACATAGGGGTAGGTAGAGAATTCATGAACAAGAACCAAACTGCATGGGAAATACTTCCCAGAATCAATAACTGAGATCATATCTTATTAAAGAGTTTCTGCACATCCAAAGAAATCTCCAGCAGAGTGAAAAGAAAACCTACAAACTGGGAAGAAATCTTAGTGAACTGTCCCTCAGACAAAGGACTTCTGTCTAGAACTTATAAAGAATTAAAAAAAAATCAGACCCCCAAAATTCAAAGACCCAATCCAAAAATGGGCATCCGAGATGAACACACAGTTCTCAGATGAAGAAATACAAATGGCAAAATACATGAAAAAATATTCATCATCAGTGGTCATTAGAGAAATGCAAATTAAAACCACACTGAGATACCATCTCATTCCAGAAAGAATGTCTGGGATCAACAAAACTACCAACAACAAATGCTGGAGAGGCTGTGGGGAAAAAGGAACTCTTCTGCACTGTTGGTGGGAGTGTAGACTGGTGCAACCACTGTGGAGGTCAATCTGGAGATTCCTCAAAAAGTTGGGGATGGAGGTCCCATTTGACCCAGCTATTCCACTCTTAGGCATATTCCCAGAAGATCTGAAAACATCTTATCACAGTGATATATGTGCACCCATGTTTATAGCGGCACAATTTGTAATAGCCAGATCTTGGAAACAAACTAAGTGCCCATCAACCAAGGAATGGATAAAAAAATTGCGGTACTTTTATACAATGAAGTACTACTCAGCTATAAAGAATGATCACATTGAGATATTTATAAATAAATGGATGCATCTTGAATCTATACTCATAAGTGAAATAAATCAAACTCACATGTGTAACTACCGTATAGTCTCCCTAGTGTAAGAAATGGTAAGAGTACAGAAGATTTTATGGAAATCATGGTTCACCATTATACTGCTTTGAAGTCTTATGTCTTCATTCATTGGTTTGAATGGTTTTATTCTGTTTTGTTTGATCTTAATATATGTGATCATATGAATAGTTACTTTGAAGACAAGACAGTATGGTAGCCAGTGTTGATTTAATATCATCTTGCTCTGAGGTCCCACCATGCTTTTTTCTATTACCATTGGTTCTATCACATTGTGTCTTATTGGATTTTAATATGTATGATAGTAAAAACAAAATTTTTATGGAAAATGAGATAATATAGCAGCCATTTTTCATCTTTGGTTATTTGGTTCAGAATGTCATGGAATACTTCCATTCTCTTGAGTTGTTTATTCTACTTTGTTATGTTTGACATTATTGTGTGTAAAGCTAAGCTCAACTATTTCAAAGAAAGAGACATTGTGATAGCTACTGTTAATATCCAATTGTCTTGTTGTGAAGTGCTATGTTGCTTACATTGTTCTGTTCTGATCTGCTTAGATCTGTCCTCTTTTGTTTTATTCTCTTTTAAAAAAGTACAAGAAAAGTGCTCAGAACAACATCTGAAGGAAAAAAATAAAATAGAATACTATTGTCATATTAATTAATGAATTAAGCTTACAACATGTGAAATTTGGGGAGCACATTCAAACTGTAGTAGTCCACAACACACAAGAGCAGTGACGCTAGCAGTTTGAATATGCCAAAGACAAGCCATACAGTGCTCCCAGC
Organism: Hydrochoerus hydrochaeris; assembly: GCA_004027455.1. Lineage (NCBI taxonomy): Eukaryota > Metazoa > Chordata > Mammalia > Rodentia > Hydrochaeridae > Hydrochoerus > Hydrochoerus hydrochaeris. The sequence goes on from PVLA01017805.1 coordinate 14,213, forward strand.
TGTCATCTCGCAGTAGCTATTAGAACAACAGTAAGTACAGGTTAATAAGATAATTCATGTGTGTGTGAGAGAAAGAGAGAGACCGAGAATATCCACATAAGGTATATTATACTTTATTATCGTATATTGTTCCATTTATTCTATTTTGCTAGTTAATTTCTGACAGTGCCTCATTTATAAAGTATCATAGGTATGCATGTATAAGAAAGGTAAAACTGTCGTACATATGCTATAGTTTGATGCAGTGTACACTTTCAGGCATGCACTGGTGGTCTTGGAATTTGTCCCACTTGGATGAAGGGGACAATGTGTTTTATTTATTTACATTTCAGTGGACTTTTGGTTCACTTGTACCACTTAGCTCTTGTGAATAGTACTGCTATGAACATGAATGTGCAACTATTTTCTCAGGACACTGCTTTCAGCTCTTTTGCACATATGTCAAGAAGTGGGATTGTAGAATCTTATAACAGTTCTACTTAGACTTCTTGGAGGAACTGCCATACTGTTTTCCATGGTGGGTGTACTATTTTAAAATCCCTCCAATAGTGCACAAGTGTTCCAGTTTCTCCATATCTTTGCCAATGTAGGTTATTTTTTGGTCTTTTTGTTGCTTGCTTTTAGCATAGTTACCCTAATGATGAGGTGATACCTCAGTGTCATTGTGATCTCCATTGTTTCAATGTTGAAATGATGTTGGGCATCTTTTCATATGTTGCTGGACATTTGTGTATCATCTTTGGAGAAATGTTCTTTCAAGTTCTTTGCCTAGTTGTGTATGTGTCTCCTTTTTTCCTAAGCCATCACTTTTCGCTGGCTGTTTTGCTTTAGTTGATTCTACTGCCTCTGCTTCTTTCCACTTCTGCTTCTATTTTTCTCAGTATCTGCTGATTCTGCCTCTATTCCTTTTCCCTGTCTTGCCCTTCATGCAGCTCTTTGCCCTTTTGCTGTCTCTGCTGTCTCTTTTCCCATCCTCCCTCTGCTGCCTCTGCCTCTGCTTCTTGTTGGTCCTGTGCTTCTCCTTTCTTCAACTAGTTGTCCTTTGTGCTTGCTCTGCTGTCACGTTGGCTTTCCCTCCTCACAGAGTCTGCTGAGTCTGTTCCCATTTCTACTAATTCTGTTTCTGCTTCTCCTTTCCCCTGTGCTTCTCCTTTCTGTATTGGTTTCCTTTAACTGACCTGATTTCCCGTTGTGCACCGTCTGCTGAGTCTGTTCCCATTTCTACTAATTTTGTTTCTGCTTCTCCTTTTCCCTGTGCTTCTCTATTCTGCATCGGTTTCCTTTTACTGACCTGATTTCCCACTGTGCACTGCCTGCTGAGTCTATTCCCATTTCTGCTAATTCTGTTTCTGCTTCTCTTTTTCTCCTTGCTTCTCCTTTCTGCATCGGTTTCCTTTTACTGAGCTGCTTTCCCACTGTTCACCGTCTGCTGAGTCTGCTCTCATTTTGTTTCTGCTTCTCCTTTTCTCCCGTGCTTCTCCTTTCTGTATCGGTTTGCTTTAAGTGACCTGATTTCCCGCTGTGCACCATCTGCTGAGTCTGTTCCCATTTTACTAATTCTGCTTCTGCTTCTCCTTTTCCCTGTGCTTCTCCTTTCTGCATTGGTTTCCTTTAACTGACCTGATTTCCCTCTGTGCACTGTCTGCTGAGTCTGTTCCCATTCTACTAATTCTGTTTCTGCTTCTCCTTTTCCCTGTGCTTCTCCTTTCTGTATTGGTTTCCTTTAACTGACCTGATTTCCCGTTGTGCACCGTCTGCTGAGTCTGTTCCCATTTCTACTAATTCTGTTTCTGCTTCTCCTTTTCCCTGTGTTTCTCCTTTCTGTAGCGGTTTCCTGACCCGATTTCCCCGTTGCACTGTTTGCTGAGCCTGTTCCCAATTCTACTAATTCTGCTTCTGATTCCCCTTTTCCCTGTGCTTCTCCTTTCTGTATCGGTTTCCTTTAACTGACCTGATTTCCCGCTGTGCACCGTCTGCTGAGTCTGTTCTCATTTTGTTTCTGCTTCTCCTTTTCTCCCATGCTTCTC
>PVLA01017806.1:0-16236 GCA_004027455.1 Hydrochoerus hydrochaeris
TGTTTGAAAAATAAATTATTTATGTTTATCTACAGTTTAGAATTTCTAATTAAATTTTCCTAAAATTTGGCATTTGCTCTAGAATTAAAGCTTTATAATTAAGTATGGTTAATTAGCTATCATAATCAATATATTTGGAGTTATATCTATGATTTTTAAAATTTTAATACTGACTGATCCCATTCCTCAGTAAGAAAAAAAACTCATTTCAGTTGTAGATGAGTGGGCTTAAGAAACTAGACTCCTTCTAAATACTTTTCTGAGAAGATATTTTTCAAAAGGAGGTGGCACACCTTCTTCCCTGTCCTAAATAAATGTCCACAATAATTTTTTCAATAGACTATCTCACTTGTGGCATTGTTCCATGATTCTTTGTTAACTTCAGAATGAAGAACTGAGTTAAACTAACATAAGAATATTTGTTATTTTGTACAAGTTGATAATAATTCATTTTCTTTTGTGCAAGCTTTATGATGACATTGAGTATTATTGATAAATAAAGATGTTTTAATTATATTACCCAATTGTAAAAATTTATAAGAAGCTGACCAAAGGAATGGAAACTTTATTAAACAGAGGCTTGCACTGTTACATCAGAATAAAATGAACTCATGATAATCAAATAACTCAGATAAAATAATTTTGTTAGCATTTTATTTAGAAATATTAATGATTATACAATAAAATCAGGATTTTGAAAGATTATTCAGACTTCTTCATTTACACACAAATGTATGTCTATATAATTTTAACACATTGGAGTCATCGTGTAGCCACAACCAAAATCAACTTGAATAAATATAATTTTTTTTTATCTGTACTGGGAATCGAACTCACGACCAAGCACTTGCAAGGCAGGTGTTTATGCAGCTGAACTAAATCCCCAGACACTACTTGCATAAATACAGCTTTATCTCAAAACTCCCCACATACTCCTATATAACCAAGTTTTTCTGCCCATCTCAAACCTCCAGGAATCACATTCTTTCTTCTATCACCATATTAATGATCTTTTGCAGACTTTATACAAATTGAATTTGTGCAATATGTATCCTTTTAGGTTAGGTTTTATTATATTCATTTTGTTCCTTTTTGACGTTTATTTGTATTGTGTGCATCAAGGTTGTTATTCTGTGTTCTGAGTAGTTACTCATGAAATGAATATGCCACACATTGCTTAAGCACCCACAATGGAAAGAGATTTGAGCAGTGTCTTAAGCAACTGTGTGCATGTATTTAAACATGGTCCTCTGTAGCCAAATATTTTAATCTTTGTATGAAACGCTTTTCATATTCTCTATGAAACTTGCCCACAAGTGTAAGTACTGAATTGTATTTAAAGATTCAAGAGAAACTTCTTGACTCTCTTCCAGCAAGGCAGTGTAGATTCACATTCTAAGAATGTTTGAGTGACATAATTTCTGTGTAGTGTCACCAAACTTCATTGTTAATTTGTATTTAACCATTCTGATTAGACCACAGTGACAACTAACTAGTTCTAGTTTTCAATTCACTAATGGATCATGATTTTGTACTTTTGTTTACAGTGTGATTTGAGATATACGTATATATTTTTTTCTTTAAAAATCTGATTATGACCTTAGGTAATTTTCTAATGGAATGCTTTGTTCGCTATTGGTGTATTCCACCGTAGCTCTTTGCTGAATATGTCATTTTCAAAAACTTTCTATCAGTTTATTATTGGAATCTTCTTAGAAATTTTAACAAATTGAATGCTTTTAAAATTTGATGAGACCAAATTTACCAAACTTTCCTAACTGTAACATTTCTATACTTTGTCCTGGTTGATGCTGTCCTCACAGAAATTTTACAGTTATCTCAATAATATATAATTTCAAAATTGTTGTAGTTTCACTTATTATAATAAAATATTAGAGAAAATAAAGCAATAAACGCTTTATTTTAGCTCACTGTTTCAGGGTTCTTAGTTGGTGGTAATCTGGTTCCATTGCTTGTGAGCCAGCTATAAGGCTGAGCACCATGTGGGAAAGTTCCTGATGGAACAAAGCTGTCACCTCCTGGTGATCAAGAAGTGAAGGGAAGGACAATGGACAATGGCCCACCCTCAAATGATTTACTTCTGAGTCCTTAAGATGTTTCTGAAGATATTCCTAAGGTATTTCAGGTAGGAAATAAAAATTAAGGATAGATAATCTGTTTGTGTTTAGGTGCAGAAAGTTGGATAAACTGTCTTCTAGAAGCTATGCTTCCCACATCAATTATATGCTCACAATCTATTCTTTATTGGGATTGCAACATATATGCACTACCAGTAATGTACTCAGTATAATCAGTAATGAAAAACATAAGATCATGACTTCAATATTTATCACATGATTTAAACTTCTACTGCACAATATGGAAAATAATGACTTATTTTACATGCCAGCCCTGAGTCAGAAATATATTTTCAATTAATTATAGATACATTTTCAATTGTATATCACATAATCAAGATGATTTCATGAAGTTTAAATATGAAAATTACAATCTTTCTGCGATAAAGTTAAGACACTTTCTTTCCTCTACTTTCATGATTTTAGTTGATAGTAATTTTTTTTAGGCACCTAAACGCAGAGAGAAATGTAAGTATATTTTTCTCTTATTTGAAGTGTTCACCACGTTACTAACTTCCATCAGATCAAATATCTAAAATATTAGGTAAATCTTGTCTATTAGCTCCATTTTTCAGTGACTGCATTAACACGATTTTTAAAATGTTTCTTCCCCAGAACATTGTGAAGACATCACTTTGGTGCTTTAAAACCACAGCCATCTCAGTATTTCCTGAACTCTTGTTTAATTCATGGTGTTGTTCTTGTGGCCTAAATAAAGAATTCAAAATTTATAAAGGGAAACATAGTTGAAACCACTCAAAACATTTATGTTAGAAATGTTTTCTTTTCTGAGACTCCAAAAGCCCAGAAAACAAGAGTAATATTTGAAAATAAATTTATATCAAAATAAGTAGGTTCTGCTCAGCACATGAAAAAGTAAGAAAGAGAAATATACAAAATAAAAAACATATTTTCAAGCTATACATATAAAAGGATTAATACTGGGATACATAAGAATTTAAAAATATTAGTGATAATAAAAGAGATAAAATTTTCAAAAGTGGACAAATGATAAATTAGCAAGATTTTTAAATGTGCAAATAATATTCTGCTTTAAGCAAGAAAAATGCAATGGGAAGCAAATAAATAAAAAAATCAGTATATCTGTTGTCAAGGAAAGGCCAATCAAAACCATAATAAATATCATACCTCAGTTAAAATGACTATTAGTAAAAATACAACAAAGTGACAGTAAGGGTGAAGATAAAATGGATCTCTGTTATACAACTGCTGAGTAGGCAAATTACTATAGCAATAATGGAGAATGACATAAAAATTTTCCAAAAAAAAACTGATAATAGATCTATTATATTATCAAGCTACCTTACTTCTGTGTTTATATCCAAAAAATTTGTTATTGACTTATCGAATAGGACCTGAAACCCTATGTTTGTTGCAGTACAATTCACAATTTCTAAGCTATGGAATCAACTGAAATACTTTGTCAACAGATAAATAAGAAGCTATATTTGCATATGTGTATATATACACATGAATGTGCACCTGCGTAAGGTCCATATCGAATGGAATGTTATTCAGAAATGAATAATAAATCCTGCTATTTTCTTCCTATGAATATTATCCTGATATTACAATGATAATCCTATTGTGACTAATTGAATCCTATTTTTCAGACAAAAATGATAAATCTTATCATTTGAAATAAAATACCTGAACTGTTGGGTAGTTAGTTATGTGAAATAATTCAAATATTTTCAAATACTACATGTTCTCTCACGTATAGAAGCTAAAATTATAGATTTCAATATAGAATAATGATTATCAAGAGGATAGGCAATTTAAAGCAAAGAAATGGGCAGTTTTGATAAAGTGTTTCAAAGATACTCTTAGAGAAACAAGTTTTATTGCTTTAAAATACCATGGGAGGTTGTAGTTCCCAGCAACTATATGTATTTATGAATTATTAGAATCGAGCAATTTGAAGCCTACTCACATAATGATATGGAAAAGTAAAATGCTAATTGTCATGATTTGATCATATCACTTTGTAAGCATTACCACACTGCATTCTCTAAATTTTCATGACTAAAAATCACAATTTTTAATAAGTAGTGTTTAAATAAATTCATCTCCCTAGCAAAATAGCACTAACTTCAGAACCATTGTGGAAGTTGGGTTTCATTACAGACTGACACAAATAGCCCCAATCATCCACTAGATTATATAATGTGAATCAAACTAGAGATTCTCTGCATACACTGAGACAAATTATGGAAGAAATAGGGTAATGATATTCAATAAATCACAGACACAACCTAATCATATGTAGAAGGAACAGGGGACTAGGTGGAAAGTCTCATGTGGGGCAAACTAATCTTTGAATTTTTACATTAAATGAATGTTTTATTTGGAGAGTAGAAACTTTACTTTTGTGAAGTGGATTTAAGATAACAGTTATTTTTGAAGCAAATTTAAGGACTTGTTTCCAAGTTCAGCAAGCAGTACACATGTCAACTGTATTCTGCTGAATGACAACCTTGATTGTAATTATATTGTCGTCTCTAAAATGAAATATCTTGCAGTGTTAGTTGTTTCATCCTCTTTTACAATAGTTTCCTATCAGAATTCTGACATATAATTGAACAATTTGCAGAATATCAGTATACTTCAATCCATGCATGTAAATGCCATTGGTTTAATCACTGTAATGTTAGAAATATGGCATGATTTTACTTAGGTTTATGACAAATAAGAGTGCATTCTTGAAGTTTAGCAACAATTGCTTTTTTAAGATATTAAATATATGAGCAGGTACATATCACTTCTTTTTCTGCATTTGGTGAAGATTATTGTAGATGATTGTTTCATTATTTTCTAGGGGGACTATGCAATTTTTATTAGTGATATGATATTTGTAGTAAAGCAGATGTACTCCAAGTATAGGAAAGAAATTAAACTAGCAAAATGATTTCAGGATGACTGTAAAGAAACAAATTTTGAAAAACATTGTAAACATTTTACAGAACAAAATGTTCATAAATTATGCAGAATAAGATTATATCTATTTCAAAAATATTTGATTTGAACATGTAAAGTGCTTATGATTTTGTCTACTTATCATTTTTTTTATCTTTTTGAGACAAGGTCTCACTATGTAGTTCAGGCTGGACTTGAGCTCACTTTGTAGGCCTGGCTGGTCTCAAACTCACGATGATCCTCCTGTCTCAGCCTCCCAAGTGTTGGGATTATAGGCGTACACCACTACACCCAGATATCAATGATTTTTAATATGACAGTTCCCATTAGATGAAAATAATCCTGAAGAAGGTTTAAGAATGTATCTAAAATACACAATAACAGTAAAACAAAATTCAAGGTTTCTCATATTTTTTCTTTGAACTAATTTATAATGCTATAATTATTGTCCAGTTTATTTTGTCTAAATTTTAAAAGAATATAACCTCTGAAATGGAATATGCACAGTAAGTAATACTCAAGATACCAAGGTTTATACAGATTTGAACTTTTTTAGTTGTGGAAGTGCTGGGATATCACAGTCCATATCATCCAAAGATTTTGAGCACAAAACAACAGAATGTCTGTATTGATACCTTTTAAGCCACAGAACACTTACAATTTTGGGTTAATGTTACAATGAATCAGAGAGAAATAGAAATACTCTTAAAACCATGGTGTACCCTCTTACGTTTTGCCCTATCTTTCCCTTGTCTAATGCCAGGTAAATCTTCTAGTTGATCTAGTTAACACATTAGAGAGTTTCTTCAACACACAGTTTTAAATCAGTGATTTTATTGTTTATGAGAAATACTGAACTCAAAGGTTAAATCAGGCATAATTTAAATAAAGCAGATTTTTTAAATAGATATGTTGTCTTAAAGATACCTGCCATAGTTACTGTACATCAGGACCTACAAAAACCTTTTATTTATTTATTTATTTTTAATTTTTTAAATTTTTTTTGTACTGGGGATTGAACTCACAACATTGTGCTTGCCAGGCAGGCACTTATACCACTGGCCTAAATCCCCAACCTGCAAAAAAATTTTGAAGTAAAAGTTAATGTTTAATAATGAAATAGAAAAAAATAATAAAATAGTAGCAGTTTGCTTAGGAAATGTGTTTTGCTATTGTTGAAAGAAACCTATTTAATTTTAAAAGAAGAACCTTAATTGTTATAAAGTGTATAAAACTCAAATTATCCTATTTGTTTATTAATCTTGTGAAAGTATCTATATACTTATTTGATTTAACATATTAAACTTAAAATTAATTCTCAGAAAAATAACCCCCCTTAATTTCTCCTTTCCTGATTGAGCACAAAGTGTTAAATAGCCCAGCATATATTTTTAGGAGTGAATAGTTAAGCAGATTAACTTCTCCTACTCCTCGAATAATTCCAAACTACAAGAAACATGAAAGTGTCCTGAATTATTTGGTTACAAATAAAAAGCACTATATTTTTCAAGCCTAGGAATAAAATTATTTTGCTATTCTCCTTCCTAAATGCAGGACTTTAGTTTATTCTGTAGCTCATAGTCAAGGTCTTATGAAAATATAACATCAATTATGTATTATCAGCAATCACCCACTAAAACTGCAAGCAAACAGAGAGAGAAACATTTCACAACGGGAAAGTATAACTGAAAAAAGCTGAGTGGCTAAAAGTAATTACATTCTACTATAGACAAGAACTCAGTAATAGTTGATCCAGCATGAAAGAGAAAGAGCTATAAGCAAAGAAGACATATAAAATCAATGAGTATTGACATAGATAAGAGCAAGAAGTTCTGATGTGCCATTTCATTGTAGGGTGACGAGAGACAAAATAATTCACTGTACTTTTCAAAATGTTAGAAAAGTGAGTGTTCAATATTTTCACTGTTAAAAACATAATACATGTTTGAGAAGATAGCAGTGTTTAATTTGATGTAAATATAATGCAGTACATACATGTATCTAGACATCATATAGTATTAATAATTATGTAAAATAAAATGTTTTTTAATTAAGAAAAATTTTTCAACTACTGTTTAAAGACTTATCTCAAGACAGTGTCCTTGTGAATACTGTACAGGAATATATATATTATATATATATAAATATATACAATATATTCAATATATACATATATAAAATATACATATATATTATGTACAATATATACTATATATAGGTTGACATAAAATATTCAGGTTTTACTGTTAAAAATAAAAATTTATTGCATTTATCTTTTTCTGTATTTACACTTCCTTCTAAAAATCATAATAGATAAACTTTTAATGAGGTGAAAACACTTAAATATGCAAATATAAATAATATGTAAATTCTTTTATTGCCATTTTTACTATTTTGTTATCACTCAACCATAATGAAGGATTAAATACAACAGAAAACTTGAAAAAAATGCATTTTCATAGTGCTAATTTGCTTCATATAATTTTTAAATGTACATCATTTGTATGTCCAAAAAGATGACACAGTGAAGACTAATTGGCAAGAAAAAAAAAAGAAAGAAAACAGTACTTTAAAATCAGCACATAACAAGATATAACCTTAAATGGCTTCTTGTCATAAAGCACATATTGAAAGTTCAATGCAGGCATAATATCAACTATGGCATGCATTAAAAGCTGTTATTAGATTTTATCTCAGAAATAACTAAAAAATTGAAATATATTTAATATCATTATGTATATTCTTCTGTGATACAAAAATAAGCTTTTATTTCTTAGCAGCATGAAAAATTGTCCAACAAAGGAATAATCAAAAAGAAGAAAAAGAATAAATCAAAGAGAAAAAAAAATTTAGCATCACTTAGAAAATGATAAATTACTTGTATGATAATTTCAAAACTTTGAATAAACTGATATGCCTCTCAGAAATACTGAGTAGAAATTCAAGACATGTTTTAATCTCTTAAAAATATATGTCAATTTTCATATTACACATAGTAATATGAGAAATACAATATTGGGTGTCAAAGTTTTATCTGAGTAGTCATTAAATGAATATGAAAATAGCTTAAAATTGCAAGCCTGTGGCCCATGAGGTTTTTTCACTGTAAAAATAAGATCCTACTTATTTTTAAATGTGTGTAAATTCATTTTCATGATATTTAATGAGGAAATTATCTTATTATTTCCATAAACATTTTGTAGAGAATTCTATTTACACATTGAAAAGTAGGTGGCATTTACAATATAACATCACTTTTGTTAATGAAACTTAAATGTGAGTCCTAGTACATTCAATCAATTTATAATTTTAAGTGCTTAGCCCTCTGGAGAAATAATGATGGGCGCATACAGTTACATGTTATATCCTTATTATATCTTATGATATTTTTATGTAAAATTTTAAATCATAAGTGTGTAGAAAATACTGAACATAAATATGTATCATAGTATTTATTTGAAAAAGTAAAGTTATTATAACATTGTCAATGTATACTGAAGTTTGCACCTTTTTTAAACCTCAATGTTGTATATAATATTTCAAGTTAACTTATTCTTCTTATCTTCAAGTTTTTTTAGGCTATCACTTAGTATTCAAATAGCAAAACTGAAAGTTTCTTTTCACAGAATTTATTACTGTTTCCCTCAGTTCAAAACACTAACAATTAAGTTAATCTCTTAATCTTGGCTGTTACTAAATTTGAAGAGTATAGAGTATATTTGAAAAATACAGTGGGTCATCTTTATATTCATAGACTGTTTTATTTTGCCTGTAAACACTTAGTTCTACAGTCTTCAGATTACTGAGTATGCCATTTTTTATAAATGCTATTAAATTTTGATTTTTTTGATGTCCAATACATATATTGATTTTCTCTATTATTTATTTTTAACATTATTGAGTGAGTAGGTACTTATAACTGATCTTGAATTATTTAACATTTTTGTTCTCCTGGTGATAGTAGTTCTTGCCCCTACTTCCTTCACAAAGATGTTAAAATCATTATATGCAAACACTAGACATTCACATTGTTTCTCACCTAAGAGTGTGCAATATTTTCTTGCTGCCAGTGAGTCTATTTCAGAATATTATATTTTACCATGCATTTGTATGAGGGTAGAGCAAATGAATACAATATCTACTTACAGAAAGGCACAAGGAAGCATTGAAAATGAGTAATTTAATGTTTTGCATAAAAACAGAATAGAGATTTTTATACCAATGAACTTGATGAAAATTAAATTTCATTTACTTTCTCATATCCTAACTAGAAAAATAGATTTCATCAAATTGAAACTTTTGCCATACAAAATTAAGTAATTTTGAAAAGACTTTTTTATTTTATTCCATTTCATTTAAATTTACTATTGTATTTTAATTCATTGTATTATTTTATTTTATTTTTAATTGTGTTTTAATTCCTTATTTTATTTTAAATTGCTGAGATTGAACTCAGTGCTCTTGCATATTATAGTAACTGTCCTCTACAATCATTTAGTTTGAGACCCATTGTAATTCTGGTGTGCGTAAATTATGAATATACTTGCAAAGTACTGAATTGTTTTGATTGTCAGCCAAACTCCAAATATTTTCACTTTTGATAAATGTCAGCTGGGCATGGTAGCACCCACCTCTTCTAGCATTTGGGAGCTAACCCAGGTGGATCACTGTAAGTTTGAGGTCAAATAGGGCTAAACAGTGAGACCCTATCTCAAAAAATCAAAGCCCAAACCAACACAATAATAAAAATAAATAGATAAAAGTAAATATGTTTGTGTTTGCTTTAAATTCCAATTTTCTAAATTTTTTGCATTTCCAGCATTTTATTATTATGAGAATAAACTAGTCAATTTATTGTCTTGCTTATTTTACACAAATAGCTGAGGAAAATGTGTTTCCTTCATATGATTTCCCAAATTTTAAACCATAAAAAATCAGAGATCAATTCTCACATGCAAGTAGCCTCAGATAATTCTAATGTGTATACTTTTGATATAATGTCCTTTATAGATATAATATTAACCAAAAAATCTGTTCTGGACTGTTAGGTTACTGCTTTTTCCTGTGACTGTGTGTCTCTTTGTATTTCTGCTAAGTGATTGAAATTCACTTCATAGGTTAAAAAAAACTGTGAAGTCCACTTTGATAATCCACCAACACAGTGTTATGCAAAAAAAAAAATTGTGTGTATGAATTAAATCTATGAAAATGTGAGAGTTACAGGTTTGTAATATAAATGTATGTGTCAACCAATTGTGATCACATTGAGAAGTAGTTCCATTGATATTCTTAGGATGAGAAACTTTCCTACTAACTCTCTGAACAGTGTTAAGAATTTCAAGTCTGTGATTTCTAGGGTACCTTAAATGCACTGCAGTCCTGTAAAGAACATTTTAGAAAGGCAAGCCTGAGATCCTTTGTTACATTAGTGGTTTCAGGTTTAATGGGAGAGTTCTAGGCAGTACAAAATCAGTAAAAGGTTTAGATCCATTTTTAGAGCTTTTGTTGTTTCCATCAGGGTAACCTCGTCACTACCATTGTTTTTTATGTCTCTAGTTCACTTGTTCATTAATTTCCTCTTTTATTTGGGTTTGGTGGGAATTTGTGTGTTAGAATATGCTTGGTTAACATGTGGTACCAACATCCTGAGTCTGTGGTTTGTCACAATATACATTTCTTTACTAATCCTGCCACACATACAATGTCCATGAGTGTAGGGAGACTAAACCAGTCACCTAGAGATTTGATGTGATGCAGGCTCTTTGCTTCAAATGCAAGAAGAAGAGAGTAGCAGTGTCTCATAATGGCAAATACTTGTTTTATCAGAAGCTATAAACACCACTTCTACTAGAATTTCATTGGTCAAAGCAAAAACAATTTTGGCTTAGTCTGAACGAAACTAAGAAAACCAGGATGTTAAAAACATAAAAACAAAAAACCTCTCAGCACTAATAATTACAAAATGGCACAAAGAAGGGTTTTCTTAGAAATGACATCCATATGGGAGTGTCTAATATATATCAATAAGTAAACTTTCCTTGGTATCCTGTTATATTGCAGCAGAAGGAACCCTAACAAAATCTAGTGTGTCGTGCATTAGATGCCCTAAAATGAGCTGGTGCCTTGTGTATGGCATTTGAATGTGGTCTAGATAAAGACATTCCGTTCACCGTACTGGGAGAGCAGCAGGCATAGGTGCTCATCTTTAACTTTCTTTCATGAATGCTGGCGTGTATTTCCTTCAACCTACTGCTGCTTTGTTTTATCAGAGGCATAGAGGAAGGAGGATTTTAGCCAGGCACTCGAAAAGACTTGAAAGGATTAAATGTGTCAGTTAGTGCTGGAGTTCCTTCCTTAAGTTTGTTGTTTCACTTGAGCATCTTTTAGTTCATTCTTATGAAGTGCTCTGTATTTGAGCAAGGCGATCTTGAACCCTTGTCCTACTGACTACATCCAGCACAGATCAGAAGTCTGACTGTTTTCCCTGTCTACCAATACGAGCAAGGACATGGCTCAGTTAGACAGTTTACACAGACTGAGGTGAACGGACAGAGTGGCCTCTGGGACATGGAGCACCTCACAAACCCACAGGTAGGTGCAAAATAAACATGATTTGCTAGATTCCAACATTGTGCAGATTCTGCAAAGAAACTGCTTGTTCAAAATGACAGATAAAATTTTTTAACTTCTTCTTTTCCCTTCTTTATTAGCAGGATACAAAGTCAATGCATAAATATCAATAATGTTCCTGTGCAATAATTAACTCACTGAGAAAGAGATAAGGAAAATAATACCATTCACAATAGCATCAAGAAAAAATTAAACACTTAGGAAGAACTAAACCAAGGAAATAAAAGTCCTCTACAATGAAACTATAGTACTCTGGAAAAAAAGATCAAAGATGACATCAGACAATGGAAGGCTATTTCCTATTTCTGGATAGACAGAGCCAGTATCATCAAAATGGCTATGTTTCCAAAACTGATATACAGACTTAATGTAACCCAATTAAAATAGCCATAGCATTCTTCACAGAACTTAAAAAAGAGTCTAAAATTTATGTGGAATAAAAGAAGATTCAATATAGCAGAAGCAATCCTGGTCACCACGGCATCATAATCCCAGAGTTAAAGTTATACTATAAAGTTTCAGTGATGAAAAACAGCATGATATTGGCACAAAAGCCAATACTATTATTTATATATATATATATATATATATATATATATACTATTGTGTTTGGAATTTAGAATATAGAATCAGTAGTCTAAACTTATGTACTAGTGTGAGTCTATAGACTGTCTGTTTAGTACATGCTAAAGAATTGTGAAATCACTTCTATACACATATCATTTGTCATTTACCTATAATTTGTAAGAGAGGAAGGTAGAAATTGCAGTAGTGAGTCAAAGTCTATTGTAGAAACAGGGGATATAGCTCAGTGACACTTGCCTGGCAAGCACAAGGTCATGAGTTTGATTCCTGTTTAAAAAAAAAAAGAAAAGAAAACAAACAAACAACTAAAAAAACCCAAGTCAATAAAACTAAAAAAAAAAAAAAGTCAACAAGTTTTTGTGTTAGAAAGGTGACTTCATCTGCTTTGTGATAGTATGAGGAAAAACTCCAGTACAGAGACAGGAACTGCATTTCAGAGCTCAATGGGACAGGAAAGACTTTTTGACTTTGTACATTTCCCAAAGTACAAAGAGCGCACTACCTTAAGTAGCCAAATAGAGCAATTATATAAAGAAATTCCTTATGGTGGAGTTAAGAAATGTCATTTTCCTCCAGTTAAAATAGACCTGAAAGTATATTTAAAATTTACAAGACACTTTGAGCGGGCCAAGTGGATGATTTAATGTAGCACTTTCATTTCTTGATTTTTGGTGGGGGGTGGTGGTAACTGGGGATTGAACTCATGACCTCACACTTGCCAGGCAGGGCCTTATGCCACTGGGCTAAATCCCTGGGCCCTATTTTTTGATTTTTAAAATATATTCTGAGTTATTTTCTCTCATGTGTATGTGTGTACCCATTTGCATTCCTGTTTAATATTACTTTCTTTAACCCAAAGAATTTCTGATAGTATTTTTGAAAGGAAGGTCTACTTATAAATAATTAAGTCAGGTTTGTTCATCAGGCAATAGGCTTACTTTGTTTTCCAGATTGGAACATAGATTTTCTGAATGGGTGTGATTAGTGGCGTTTGTTGTTCTTCTTCCAGGACTGACTATGCTGTGCCACTGCCTGCCGGCTTCAATTGTTTGAGGAGAAGTCAGCAGCTAATCATTTCGTGGGTTTCTCCCCCCTAGTTTAGTAACCCAGTTTTCCTTTGAATAATGGACCCAGTTCTCCTTTAAACCTTATGAGGTGTTTTTGTTTGGCATTTTGACTACAGTGTGTCTGACTGTGGTTTTCATTGAATCATCTTGAATTTTGTTGAACTTTTTCAATGTTTAGACTGTTGTTTGATCTAATTTAGGAAGATTTCTGCTATTATTTCTGTACAAATATTTTTGTTTTCTTCCTCTCTTGTCTTCTTCTTTTACTCCTATTATGTGTACGTCCTTATACTCTTCAATTCTCTGAAGCTCTGATTATCATATGATCACTATAGCTGTGTAATTTTAGAGTAGACTAAAGTGAATTTTTTTTTTTGATACTGGGGATTGAACTCACAACTGCACGCTTGCAAGACAGGTGCTTATGCTGCTGAGCTAAATCCCCAGCCCTTAATAAAGTGATTTTTATGGACTAAATTTTAGAACCAAGAATATAACTGCATGAGAAATGCCAATGTCTTTCCCAGAGCCTTCTGTTATTTAGTTACATACAGAAATGCTTGTCTGATCTTATCTATTACATGTGTTCGTCTGATTTAACATATTTATTGAGGAAAATTTGTATAAATCAAGACTTTTAAGGACACCTTGAGAACCATCAAAGTCTTGATAGGACTTTTAGTGTATGAAAATTAAAAATCATGTGGCAAACTCAACACTTTAAGCAGATGGCATGAGTAGATTTCTAGTTCTGGTTTTTGAAAAGACAATCGATGGAAACTAGAAACAATATTGGAAGCATATGGCTGTCATGGTGAAGAACCAAAACTGGAGTTGTGCTGACAGAAAGAAGACAAGGTCGGACAAGTCTTTTATCTTCCTCTGACCTTTCACTTTCCCTCCAGCAACACTTTTAGTGTAATCTAGATAAGTGGGGTTATGAATCTCCCAATCCTAGCAAACAAAAAAAGAATATAGAAAACTATATTTGAACCCAAGAGCCAATAGCTTAATAGACATTTGTTCCTGAAAGTATAAGGATGGAGTCTTGTGGCAGTTCAAAGCTGTATGGCCTATTATAGTAAAACCAATACTAAAAATAATAATTGTTTTATTGTGCTTTTAGGTTGTTCTAGGCAGTAGTAAGGGCCATGCATGAGGTAACTTATGTAATATTGTGAAATAACAACCATTACCCATTAACAAGAAAGGAGGGTATCATGAGTTTCTCTCATAACTTAGAAGTAACTGTAGCCTTTTACTTTAGATTTTTGTTCTATATTCTGCTACTGTAAAACTCTTAAAATAACTAGATAAAGGGAGTGCTTTCTTCCGTTGGTCACATAGGCTCAATTCCTTCAGTGAATGTTGAGTTCCCAGTGTTCACATAGTTGCAGGCTCACATTTTAGGGCCATCTCTAGCTTAGAGCTCAAACTTCAAACTTCTATAGTTTAGTGTTGAATGACTTGACACAATCTCTTCTGCTTTTTATCATCGTACTGCAATTGTTATCAGTTCTCTGTAGTTTTCCTGCCTAGCAGAGTAGGAAAGAAGCTTTCTTCAAGTCAAATCTCTACTCAAAATTATGAGTAAAGTTTTGCTACCATATAACCTGTATTGTATTGTTAAAACTTAAAATGCATAATTAGAGAATTCTTTTTATCTATCATCATTTCATCATGTATAAAATTCCAGAAAGATTATTGTAGCTGACAAGCAAAACTCACTACTCTATGTTAAAATACACACACACACACACACACACACAGATAATACCTTATCAATTAAGGAATGTTTATATGATGAAATGCTAATAAATTTGAGATTATTTTATTTAATAAATTTTCTTTTTGAAAAATTCTTGCTAGCTCTGCTATGACAAATATAAAATTCTGCTTTTATGTATCAGGTGGCTTACTTATTTATTAAAAGTTTGTCAACTATTGTATTCCAAGCCTTGTTGCAAGGCTTTTAAATATTGTTTAACAATAAATATATATGATACTAGATAAGATTTGTTATTTGTGGTAAATACAAACAGTAAAGAAATGAACAAATTAAAAATGAATGTATACTACATCATGTGTTAATATTTTGCATACTAATCAATAGTTTACTTATTATAAGTTACAACTGCTTTTAGAACACATTTTCCTTTTATTATGTTCTAAAATTATGAATGATATTTTCTCGGGGGAGGTGTGAGACTTGGTCTTCCCAAGAGATTTCACACCTGTAAATATGCAAACCAATAGTTTGCATGGCTTAAAACCATGAGAGTGTCTCATTTCTACTGTTAGGACAAAAGACATAATCATAACCCAAGAAATCAAAGTATTTCTATCACATTGTTTTGAATGCCACGTGGTGAATTCGTTTTCACACAGTGAATTTCTCTTTCTGAATGTCATGTCTGCAGCCCCTTTTAATACTGGATCACATAGTGTAAAGGAATTTTCATATGTCCTCAGAAAGGTTTTTCCTACCCAAAATATTCTTAACAGCAGACTTCACATCCTTGTTCCTCAGACTATAGATGAGAGGATTGAGCAAGGGAATTATCACCCCATAGAAGAGGGAAATGAGAGTCTGCTTGTTGTCTTGATTATCTGCCTCAGCGGTGGTTTTAGACTTGGGCTTTGCATACATGAAGAAGAGGGTTCCATACAATATAATCACCACCGTGAGGTGGGCTGAGCAGGTGGAGAAGGCCTTACGTTTTCCTTCAGTAGAAGGAATTCTCATGATAGTAACAACAATACATAAATAAGAAATGGAAATCACTATCAGGGGAATAACTAGAACAATCAGATTTGATGCTGCCATGCTGATTACATTGACTGAAATGTCAGCACAGGCCAGCTTCAGGATAGCCAGA